>JAVJIF010010850.1:0-132448 GCA_038442645.1 Agave tequilana
GAACTAGCATTGTCCAAAGACTTCAGCTCTTTCAGGTCACTTTCCAGTCGCTCCACCAACAGCATACACGACTTGGCAAGCGGGAGCCTCCGGTAATTCGATGTTACCGGCCATGTTTCCGAGAAACGTCCCGGCAAAGTCAAAAGAGCTACGCCCAGACAGGATAAAATCGATGCACGATCGCATCGCGTCAAGGAACTGCTGCAACCGTTTGCTTGTCAGGAAATCCATGATGTCATCACCCGAGTACTCCCCACCCCCTTTCTATCATGAAGAAAGGGTTGCAAGCTGGCTCTTTTTGCGCGAGAGTCGTAACTGGCCACTGGCACTTCCGGAAGTGTTATCGCTGCAGGAGCCTCCACAGCTAATGATGGAGTAGTAAGCGCGACCTCTGGGAGGTCCAGAGATGTTGAATTCTTGGGCGAGCCCAGCGGAGTGGAAGTCTCCCTGGCTTCAATAGTAACCTCTTCACCCTGCAGAATGGATTCTTCCCCAGCCTTAGGAGTTGCCTCCTCTTCCGGCAAAATTGAAGGCTCCCCAATTTCAGTAGTCGCCCTCTCTGGAATTATCTCGGCAACTGAAACCTTGACTCCTCGGACTGGGTCAGCTCTTTTACCGTCTCCTCGATATATGCGAGGAGATCACAGCTTCAATGTCCCCGGCCGACCCTGTAGCATAAAAGAAGAATGTTAAAACATCCTCTTCAAAATGAAAAGGGGAATTAGGTCAAAAGGTGAAAAGAGTACCTTCAGTGGGAGTAATCACCAGCTGTGATACCGTTGATGGCTCACCCCCGTATTTTCTTCCTCCGAGATGTGGGAGAACTACTCGGATCAGGAAGAGCGGGTTCATCGCCGTAGTCGACCTCATCTTCAAACTCGCTCTCCCCTGAGAGTGAGAAGACGATAGCGCCCCGCACGAGACTTCTGCAGCCGGATCCTTGCCACCAATTACCCCAGTGGTAGGGCTGGGGTCAACTGCCCGAGGACTAGAGATGAAGACACAAGGTGACCCAGGTTGCTGTGCCTCATCTCTCCCTTCATGAGCAAGTAAAAAACCCGGGTTGAACTGAAATCCCCGGAATATCGACATCTCCTCCACTCATGATGTCGACCTCTAGCTGCTCATCCTCGTCAGCGGTGGTGGCTCTGTCAACGAGCTCCCCTCCTCCGCAGACCTACGGTCTCTGCTGCTCGACCTAGGGGCACGGACTAAAGGAACATCCTCTTCAGCTATATCTTCTTCCCTCGGTACCTCAACGACTGCAGGGATGTCTTCAGATCGGGAGACTTCGGTCGTCAAGTCTCTCCGAACCCTCTTGGGAGCAGGTTCAGCAGTTGAAACAGAGCGTTGACGACGCTTGCTTACCGCCTGTCGAGTCTTTGCCGCTCGTGGCTTCGCCCTTGCTGCTTGCGGCTCCTCCCTTGTTGGTCGCGGCTCCGCTCTGATTGCTCGTGGCTCCCTTCCCGACCTCCTCTCGGCCTCCTTCTGAGCCTTCAGGTATTGGTCGATGATTTTCGAGGGTTTACCGGACTCTGACTTTGCCTCGAGATTTGCATTGATGCTCTCAATACATGAAGACCCCAGAGCAAAGTCCGGTGACTGGTTAACCTGAGAATACAAGGTG
Organism: Agave tequilana; assembly: GCA_038442645.1. Classification (NCBI taxonomy): domain Eukaryota; kingdom Viridiplantae; phylum Streptophyta; class Magnoliopsida; order Asparagales; family Asparagaceae; genus Agave; species Agave tequilana. The sequence goes on from JAVJIF010010850.1 coordinate 1,628, forward strand.
CAGAAGCTGAAGCTCATGCGGCACTTGGACCCCTCAATAGGTAGACGGAAAGTGCTCCTGTCCTTCGGCACACTGCAGTACCAAGCCCGAGCACCTTCGAACAAGTTCCCTTCGAAGGCGATTCGAGCATTGGGATTCCCGACGTACAGTTGATCGTAGCCGAACTGTCGAGCGAAACGATTCGGCATGTACGGCTCGATGGTGCATGAAGTCCCTTGCCGAAAAGCACATATCCGGCCGGATATTAATCAACCACCAAAAGGCTCCCGCGGACAACCTCGTGAAGCCATCTGAGCCCGCGAAATCAGTACATTGATCCCCGGAGGATGCACCAGGGATCTCGGGGAAGCAGCGATTGATCTGGTAATTCGCGGGATCTGAAAGTCGCTTCCGGACGTAATATATATAAACGTCACTCCACCTCGAATCCTCCAACCGCTGTACAAGAGGGACGGAACTCTCCCTCCAACGCACCGCCGTCATCAAAGAAGGGCAGTGCATCACGTACCAAGCCAGAAGGTACGTATAAGGCAGCAGCTCGATCCGAGGGTTAGGACGCTTCACCGTCAGATTCCCCTCTGAGTCGACATACGGCTTGCCGTGGGACGGCAGTTTTCGGCGCCTCGCAGAAACTCTTGGTTAGCGCCCGCAACCCGCTCTGAATGCCAGCCACCATGGCTGAGAGAAGGGCTAGGGTTGCTATGAGCCAGGAGCACCGCCGGGTACACCACGTCAGCAACAATAACTTCATGTGGCAACGTGGGCACCACACAGCGCTTCAGCCACAGCATCAAGAAGCCTGCCAACAGTGCCCTATCGGAGATAGGGGTCCGGGCTTGATGTGGAAGCTTTCAAAAACCAGGTCAGGGTCGAAACCGTCCTCGTTCGAGACCGTGGTGTAGAAGCCTTTAGAAGCCTGGTCGATCCTGTCTTCAATCTCCCTGTCGGAACTGGGAACCAGTCGGGTTATCGGAGTGTCTTTACTATCGATACCATTAAATAAGTAACTGGCCCAAGACAGTTGCTTGACTCCCTGCGACCGCCAGTTGTTATCTGACCACAAATGTGGAAGTGACACATCACTTCCTAGTAAGTCTCGTACACCGAGGAAACTCTTTCTTCAAGTGGTGGAGCTCCTCAGTGGTCGGGATATATTCCTCATACGGGATGTCCCCTGTTGCTAGCCCCGAGACCTCATGCAGCTCGTGCAGTGCAAGGCCCATCTCTCCCACCGGGGTAAGAATGTCCCCGTCAGCGGATTGTAGCGCTTCAGGATCCCGAAAAGTTATGAGAGCCTGGTGGGATACCCCACTGTACGGCCCTGACCGCCACGTACAGTCCCACACGCTTTAGCAGATCCCCAAGGTCGTGAGACGACGAAACCTACCATTCTGCCCCGCCAGTAGTTCTCCGTGGAATGGACCCCACCCAGGCGCACGAAACCCGACCGGATAATCACCCTCCGCTTCCATGAATGAGTTGAGGAAGGTAGTGCCAAGTTGTGGTATCTCTCCAACCGGAACCTCAGACTTGCGCGACCCAGGGAAAAGGCCAAGAACCGACCTGTCATGGCTATCATGACGGTGTACTTTATGGGAATCCAAATCACCGAGAGTAATCTCAGGACGTATCGAGAAAGGTCCCATTCTATCTTCCGAGGGACGACATGTGCTGGAAGTAGACAGCGGGAACATCCTCTCCATGTCCGGAAGAAAGAATCTTCCACCCTTTATCTGATGGAGCCATTTATAAGTTCCGTCATACACATGATAGCCGCCGTCATCGATACGATCTCCGAAGAAGAAGGCAGGCTTCTCCAACTTGACGTGAGCATCCGTTGTGAATGCCACATCGGTCATAAGTACCCGAAAAGTCCTCACGTCAACATTAGAGAGCCTTCCCTGCGATCCGGCGACTTGTCAGCAGTCACAGGGGCAGTCCTGCGTAGCACAAAAGTGAAGTCCTGGTCAGCACCACCCACATGTCCAAAGTGGCGCGTCTTGGCGAGTGAAGCAGAAGGATGGGGCACTGCAAAAGAAAAGGACACTTTATTAGAAGCAAAAAATGCTAAGTGTTCATAACCCAGACGCAGAAGAGATACTGGACGCAGGAATTATCAAATCCGCGTCCAGACCTGCGAAACTGCGTCCAAACGCAGAAGAGATACTGGACGCAGGAATTATCAAATCCGCGTCCAGGCCTGTGAAACTGCGTCCAAACACAGAAGAGATACTGGACGCAGGAATTATCAAACCCGCGTCCAGACCTGCAGGATCTGCGTCTCCACCACCAGAAAGTCATGGAATGTCCTTGATGTCACTTCTGAGGTGCGAAAAAGGGAGTTATCCACCTTAACCCTTCTATCACCATAATCACCAGAAGTTAAGGAGGGTAATTCCCTCCTTTCACACCCCAGATTTCTAAGTACTTGAACTCAAGTGCCAGATTCATCAAAATCGGCAGCTGATGGAACAGACGCAAGGATCAAATCCGCGTTCTGCAAACCAAGTCCGCGTCTGAACCCTTCACAATTAGAAATATTCTAAGTGAAGAATCTGAAACGCAGGACCCAATGGCGCGAGGGTCCAAACCCGCGCCTCGGTTATCAGCTCAAAGACTGTGTCTGAAACCGCATCTGAGAATCAAACACGAGTTATATCTTGTGTTAAAGATTCTTAGGGTTCTATGAACTTCCGTTAATGATGAAATCCACGCCCAACAGGCATTATACCTGGGAAAGCAGCATCCTGCGCAGAAGAAGCGCCCCTCCGAGCCTCGTCGACGGTCGCCCTTGAAGAAGATGCGGTTGGCTTGGTCTTGGGTGCCATTGTTAATCAAGAATCTGATGTGAGTATGAACAGGGGAAGAAGAACTCTGTTTCTTAAAAACCCTAAAGTAGAGCGCTCGGAGAAGAAGAGGTATCTCTCCAACTGTGGCTATTTATAGGCACAAGGATTCGCAAAGATACGCGGCGTGTGACCCGATAAAAGCTGCAGCAAATCATCGCATGACGCGTAGAGCAAATCTTCGCGAAGATCATGCGTCACGACTCCACAGCGAATCGTCATTTGACACGTGGCGCAGGTCAATTAATGAACCAAGAAATCCGCGTGCCAAAAGGTGAAATCCTGCCGGTTCCCCAGGCCAGCTGGCGGCGTAATCATCACACGGCACAGATTCGCACCCAAGGGACGCACCTCTTCGATGGACATGCCCCGTCAGCATCTCTATAAATTCATTCAGAAGGTCGCGCCTCTCTACAAAGTCCGCGTCCGACCCAGCGGGCCCAACATCGTGTTTGCCTCATGGAAGATCGGGCGCGTTTCCATTGCCAAAGGACGCACCCTACAGAAATCGCGTCTTTAAAGCAGTACCATCTCGGCTTTTTTGAAAAGAACCTGCGTTCGGCCCCTGCTTCTGCAAAATCAGTTCAACAGTACACTGACGCAAGCAGACGACTAACCACTCCTGGTTTAAAGCACACCCGTGACAGACTAAAAGCAATCGGGGAGGTTTAGACTGTGCATCTAGACACTCAACACGATCAACTCTGGTGGCTTCAAAGAGTTCAAACAGTACACTCACAACTCCAGATAAGATCGAACCCAGAGCATCAACAGTCAGCCATGAAGGTGAATTCAGATAGAGTCCAAAGTATTTCGAAATCCGTCCCAGTTAACTGCGGAATATCAAAAACTTTGGAGGGGGTTCTGTAGGCTGTCCAAAAGTTACTGGAGGACAAGCCATTGAAAAGCAAAGTTTCAAGCTCTAGACGCGAGGGGCTATCACCGCGTCTCAGCATCAAGGGCGTCGGCCTGACACCCGCGTCTCAGCATCAAGGCGCGTCGGCCTGACACCCGCGTCTCAGCATCAAGGCGCGTCGGCCTGACACCCGCGTCTCAGCATCAAGGCGCGTCGGCCTGACACCCGCATCTCAGCATCAAGGCGCGCCGGCCTAACACCCGCGCCTCAGCATCAAGGCGCGTTGGCTTGACACCCGCGTCTCAGCATCAAGGCGCGTCGGCCCGAAACCCACGTCTCAGTTATAACCGCCTGGTTAAGGGACCAATCACTGCCTACACGTAAGGGAAACTAGCTCCCATCGTGGCGTGTCTTTAGCAGGCACGTGGGTTAGTTACCGCCCATGTAGCAGGGAAGTTGGCCCTCATTGTGGAGCGCTTTTAGGGGGGGCACATTCACCCCCTAAGACCTCTATAAATAGCCCCGTTGCTATGAAGAAGAGGTCGGACTTTTGGCAATCAAAAAAAAAAGAAGGAGAAGAGGATAACGGAGAGATCATCAACAGAGAGAGAACTCGACTCTTCAAGCTAGCTTGCTGCGTACAAGTGACTCTTCGCTTACCTTCTCTTTTAGAGTTTTGGTAGACGGAGCTGAGTTACTCTTTACCGGTCGAAGAGGAGATCCCTGAAGGACGGTCATCCGGTCAACGGGAACAAGATTCACTCTCCTCTCCACCGCCAACGAAGAAACCCAGCCTTAAACAAAGGGGGGATTCAAGATTCAATATCCTCCCTCCCTTGTAACCGAAGGAACAGTTGTTGTTGTAATCCTTTTCATTCGATTCAAGAAAACTTTTACTGCAATTCACTGTCTCTCTCCTTTCCTGGGTCATACACCTAGGGCTTGGTATGAAAGACTTTCTTCATTTCTAACTTCTAATGGTTTTAAGAAAGGAAAATTTTGTTCACAAAACATGTTGAAAATGATATTCTTATAGTTCAAATATATGTGGATGATATCATATTTGGTTCTACTAATGAAAATCTTTGCAAAGCTTTTGAATCATGCATGAAGGAAGAGTTTGAGATGTCTACGATGGGAGAGCTTAACTATTTCCTTGGTCTCCAAATCAAAACAAAGGAAAGATGGGATCTTCAATCAATCAAGCCAAGTATACGAAGGAACTTATCAAGAGATTTGCCTTGAAAGTGCTAAGACAAGCAAAACTCCCATGGCAACTATCACAAAGCTTGACAAGGATGAACAAGCTACAAGTGTAGACATTAAGCTTTATCGTACAAGTGTAGAAATTTTTTTTAACTATGTTTACCCTTTTTGATGTATGACAAAAGGGGAGAAAAAGTTAGCTTATTTTTACTTTGGAGTTATGCATTTTGAGTTTTAAGTTATAACAAGTTAGTTTTTTGAGTTTTGAGTTTTAAGTTATAACAAGTAGTTTTTTTGAGTTATAACAGTTAGTTTTGAGTTTTGAATTTTAAGTTATAACAAGTTAGTTTTGAGCTTTTTGAGTTTTGGATTTTGAGTTATAAAAGTTAATTTTTGAGTTAAGAGTTTTGAGCAATATGCTTTGTATTCCTATGTCTTTTTTATGCCAAAATTCTTAGTTTCTACCTTTTATGTATATAGCCATTCATTTATATAGCATATTTGAGGGGGAGCTTCCAAGCTCCTTTCCCATTTTTTAAAAAAAATAACTCATATGTTTTGTCATCATCAAAAAGGGGGAGATTGTTGGCCCAAGGTTATAATCACCCGTTTTTTTAGTTTTGATGATTACAAAACATATATATGTAAGTTTACCTAGAGGGGGTGAATAGGTGATGGCTAATCTAATGGTCACTTAATGCCAAATAATGCGGAAGTAAAAACTATTATGACCTAAACAAACTATTTAAACTAACACCACGTATAACACAAGAGTGTTGCCGAATTCCCCGTGAAGGGCTCTGACAAACTCCTCTAGATTCCCCTTGAATGGGTTGAGGTGCCGCGTTGGCTCTCTTGGTTGAATACAAGTGTTAGCAAACAAACCCAAGCAAGTATATCAATATGAGCACACAAGTATATCAAGAATATAAAGATTAACACAATAATTGCATGCAAGATATAAACAAAGAGAGAGAGAGAGAGTGAGCAATCGCAAACACAAGGGATTTGTTTCGAGGTTCGAGCACACTTGCTCTACATCCCCGCCTTCGACACACGAAGGATTTCCACTATAATCGATCCCAATGGATTACCCAGTGCCGCAACACCTACAAGCTCTCGGACTCCCTAGTCCGTACAAACCGCAAGCCCACCGGCTCGCCGAGGCCGCACCTCAAGCAAAGAGTTCGCACCCGAACTCGAAACACCGAGTCCCCACTAGGACCCGAAACAATGCGAACACAACCGTCCGCCTTCTCAAAGGAACAAAGTAGAACTTTGGTGATCACAACTCTTGATCACCTAAAATCCTCTCACAAAAACACTCCTATAGAATGAATAGCTCAATGGTTGCTCAAGTGTTTGTGAGAAAAACAAGGAAAGAGATGGTGGAGGAAAACTCAAAGAATCTCTTTAAAACACTCTGATAAAATCCCCTTTTGATTGGAAGTATTAGCTCTCAATTTAGTGGAGAAAACTCTTTTAATGAAGTGGGAAAAACTGGCTCAAAATCCACTAAAAATCTTGTTGAAAACAATGCCCAAACCCCCAAATTTTTAGGCTCAGAAAAATTAGCCGTTGGGGTCTGTCAGGCCTGTCGGTCGACCATCCGGCCGACCGGCCAACGGTCATGTTTCAGACCGTTTGAGCCATCGGTCGACCGGGCGGTCGACTGGGCCAGGATACAGAGAGCAATCTCTCTGTCCGGTCGACCGCACGATCGGCCGGGGCCTTTCCAGAGAGCAGAACTCTCTGGACGGTCGGCCGGGTCGGTCGGCCGGCCATCCTGCAGAGCTGGTGTGCACGTCTGTGCACGTCGGTCGACCGAGTTGGTCGACCGACTTCAGCCCTAGTCGACTTGGTCGGTCGACTAGTCGACTGGCTGAAGCCTGGAACAGAAAATCTAGGGATTAAAACTTGCTCTTTTTGATTGAAATAAAATCCCATAAAATACTGAAAAATCTACAAAAATAGTTTTACCAATATACTTTGATAAACAAACATGCTTGCACAAAATCAAGGCATGTTACAAGTGATTTGGACTATTTTTGTAAGTTGAAAAATTGGCTCAAATGAAAAACAGTATTTTCCAAAACTTGATTTTTCTAAAACTTGTTTTCCAAAACTTCACCAAATACAAAAACAAGATATTTAAACTTATTTGAAGCATAGAGTGTATGGATATGATCCACTACAAAAACATGGTGAAATATCTATGTTTTTGACATAAGCACTAACATGGTTTTGTTTAGAAGATATGAAAACTTGAAAACCAAAATCCAAACATGTATTTTCTAAAATTGAAAATCTTTTCTAAAACAAACTAAATCAAGAGTGTGTGTGTGTATATGAATACTTGAGCAATCCACCAACTACTCTATCCTTTACATTTTGTCTAAAAACAAAATCTTACTAAACAAACCTAGACACAAGTCTTCATCTTCTTGAAGTCTTCAGTTGAAGCCTTCTCATCTTCTTGACTTGGTCCAAACACGATCCATAGAGCTAGACTCCTCTTGAGTACTTGATGTGGTCTTGATGCACAAGCTCGTGAATCAACCGGTGCTAGCTCCAAAACTTGACTTTAAATCCTTTGTTGAAGCTCCACACCTACTAAGATCTTGATAACAAATCTGTTACTAATTTAAAACACAAGATCATTAGTACTATAACTACATGAGTTGATCATCATCAAAACTAGAGTGATGGGCCTTTGGGCCAACAATCTCCCCCTTTTTGATGATGACAAAACTCATGAAGTTATATATGCATGGATTAAAGTAAAGCTTCAAAGAAGCTCCCCCTTAACTCATGCATAACAAATAAACAATATAATATGGAAATGAAGCACATGACATGTATGCAAATCAAGGAGATAAACATGCCAATCAAGCATAAAACAAATCAAATTCTTTTTCTCCTATTTGCAAAACAAAACATATATGCATAAACAATCCTTTTTCACAAAAGATGCATACAAAACCAAAATCTTTCTCCCCCTTTTTGTCAATCATCAACAAAGGGGTAAAAACACAATCAACAAATTTTTCTCCCCTTTTTGTCATAAACAAAGAGATCAATAATGGGTCAAATCAAATATATCAATAAAAGGTTATATGCGATATACATTCATGAAGAGGAAGACGGTTAAGTAACTTCCCTACACATATACATTACATGAAAGAGGAATGACAAGCCCTAATTCACATAACGTATAATATGTAATGCATAAGAGGAGATGTGAAGCTCCCCCTACACACGTGTACCACATAAAGAAGAGTTGTCAAGCTCCTCAATATACAATACACTCAACATGAATCTATTTATAGAAGAGATGTTAAGCTCTCCTTGCATATAGGCATTACAAATCAAAAATTTGATTTTTCTTATAAAACAAAATTTTGAATTTTCTCAATAAAACAAATCTTGAGAATTTTTCTTAAATTTTTATTTTCTTATCATAAACACTTTGTGCTTTAAACATGTAAAACAATTTTAACTCAAGCACAAATAACTCATATATATGTATGAAAATGAGTATACCAATTGAAATTGATACATATATATAAGAAAACAAAATATGAGTATATACAAAAATAGAGTCAAATTGATACCAATTGAAATGATTCAATGATACCAATTGAAACAATAATAGTATCATGTGTATAACTCATAAAACATTGAAGAATAAATAACTAGTTAAATTAATTTTTGAAAAAACTAGTTAAAGATCCTTCAAATAAAAAGAAACCAAATCATATGTATTTCATGAATCATACCAAATACACAAAATTTAAGCACTCATGGTCCATAAAGCTCAAAAATAATCATGAAACAAAGTCATGAATAAACAAATAAGGTGTGAGTGTTCAAAAATCATGTAACTAGCATTTTTATGAAAATAGTCAATGAAGCCCAAAATGATCAAAACAAATTATTCATTTTATTTTATCAAACAAAACATGAAGATTTATTTTTCATTAAAACAAAACAAACTTCTAGGTATATGTATGATTTATCTAAATCTAACAATATGCATACATATCCCAAACATAAAACGAGTCTATTAATAGTATTTGCATGAAGGCAAGAGACTCAAAAAGGATATACATGTATATTTATTAGATTTGAATAAAAATTACATATACATGAAGTAAAACATGAAAATTGGCAAAACAAATGTAAATGAGGAAATCATCAAAACTAGGCTATAGATGTGCATGTAGTGGGTACAAATGAGCATGAAGTGCAAACATATATGAATCAATTTGTTGCTCACTACTTGTACATGTATAAATCCAAGTTTTAATAAAAACTAGATTTAAACTAGTATTTACCACATGAAGTACAAAAGCAATTAAAACATGACCATGCTAAAATATGACATATGAACAAGCTGAAAAGACACCTAGAGGGGGGGTGAATAGGTGTAAATGCTAATCTAAGACTAAATGCAAAACTAAGTGCGCTAAAATGAGGAAGCTAATGCAAATTATGCACAAACTAATACAATACAACAAGTGTAGCCGAATTCCCCTTGCGAGGCTCTGGACTAACTCCCCTTGATTCCCCTTGAAATGGGTTGAGGTGCTATGTGAAGCTCTTGTTGGATGAGTATAAGTTAGGCACACACACACAAGCAATCCAAGCAATATGAAATATGTGCACACACAATCAAACCAAGCATATAAAAATGAATTGCAATATAAAGGATGCAAGGCAACACAAGCAATGTATAAGATATGTATGCAATGAAAGAATGATGCTTGAATGAAATGATGCTTGCACAAAGTAAAGAGAGTAAGAGTTGAGAGATATTGGATCAATCGCAAAGACCAAGATATGTTTCGAGGTTCGAGTCCCTAGCTCTACATCCTCGCCTACACCACCGTGTAGGATTTCCAATCCACTATCTCCCACCGAGGGAACCTCTACCGAAGAGGATTTGTTACAACACTAGGAGTACCAAACTCCTCTCTCAAACAACAACCTCCACCGAGGCCAACAACCAACCAACAAACACCTTTACCGAAGAGGCTCACAACTAACACAATCACCTCTACCTAAGAGGGATCCAAACCAATACCACTCCGATCACCTCTACCGAAGAGGGATTCACAAAAGCAAGGAGGGTTTACAATAAGTGGTTACAAAGACCACAAACACAATCTTTCTTTCTTTTCTCTTTTCTTTTTCCACAAAAACAAGATCCTAATAGATTAGGATAGGTGATAGCTCAAGTGTGGAAACAAGGTGTTTTTGGAAACCAGCAACAAAGAAAATCTACTTGGGAAATCACTTGTAAATGATAGAAAACGAAAAACAAAACAATCTCCCAAAACCCTAGCTTTCTTTGATTTTCTAAAAACCCAAAAACAAATAAGATGAAATCTTTTTGACTTAAAAACTCTTTTAAAAACTCTTTTAAACACTAGAGAAAGTCTGGAATTTTTCTCCTTGAAAACCTTAGCCAAAATCCCAAAGAGATGGGGTTTATATAGGCCAAAACAGAAACTAGCCGTTAGAGCTGAGCTGGCAGCTCTGACAGGCAACGGTCGACCGGCCGGTCGACCGTCCAACGGTCATATTTTGACCCGTTGGAGCTACCGGTCGACCGCCCGGTCAACCCAAACTAACAGAGAACAGAACTCTCTGCACCGGTCGACCGTCCGGTCGACCCAAGCAAAAATAGAGAGCAGAGCTCTCGGCCCGGTCGACCGGTACGATCGACCGTCCCAAGTCTGCCAAACGTGCACAGATCTGTGCACGTCCGGTCGACCGGCCCGGTCGACCGGACTTCAGCCAAGTTGACTAATCAGGTTAGTAGTCGACTGGTTGAAGCCTGGAACAGATTTATGGGTCAGAAAAACAGTTAGAAATATTTTCTAGAAATCTTTTAACACTTCAAAAATTCTATAAAACTTGTTTTATCTTTTTGTATTGAAACATAAACAAGTGATAAAAATTTCAAGACATATATCAACATATCAATTCATTTTTGTGTCTTGCCAATTTTATCAAAAACCAAAACTTGTATTTTTATCAAACTTGGTTTTTCAACACATGAATAGGGATATCAAAATAAGTTTGTTTAGCACGTTTAAACCATGTATGTATATCTAGAACATATCTAATATACATAGAAGTAAAGTAAACTTGTTTTGATCTACTATTCATGAAAACCAAATCCAAAACATAAAAAAAACGTGTGTGTTTGTGCACTTGAGCATATCAACTATTCTAAACTTTACAAATGGATCTAAAAACTCATACTATCTAAATTAGGATACCTAAGTCTCTTGACGATCTTCCATCTTCAAGTAGACTTGCTCCCAAACGCGATCCACCGAGTGCAAAGGTATGATCTTTAAGCTTTGGCACCGGAATCACCATGATAAGCTTCCAAACACCTTGTTGAAGCTAATCACCAACTAATATCTTGGTTAATGATCTGAAACTTAAACAATACAAGATTATTAGTAAACATAACTACATGAGTTAATCATCATCAAAACTAGGGTGGAAGGCCTTTGGGCCAACACAAGCATGTAAATAAACTAAGAATTTAGAAATAGTTACCAACTAAGCAACTATGTTCCAAAACTCCAACATGGTGGTTGTCCCACCAAACCTCCTTGATAGTGATGCATCCATATATGTGTCCATCAAGTCCAAGTGCATCCACCATCAAGGCACCCTTTCTCTCACGTCGTGTGAGAGCCCTCACCTACATCAAAAACACACGGTGGGGGTTTTGGTACCCATTTTCTTTTGGGTCCTTGGGGGTTAGCTTTGTAAGGAACCCAAAAATTTTTATTACCAAAATTTAAAACATGCAACTTATCAAAACAAAATTTTGCTAAATGGCCTTTGCGGCCACAATGTGTACACTTGTATACCTTAGGATGCTTATGTGTAAGTGAATGATCGTGGCGTGCAACATAAGCATATACATGATGATGATGTGCATGAATATGTGGAGTTTGTTTCTTTGAAAACATAGACTCCAATCTAGTATGGTTAAATGCACATGTGCTCAAAGTAGAGCTCAACAATCCATTTTATTTTTCAAAACATTTATCTCATTTGTGGTGGCATGTAAAGCATGATGAGATATAAAACTATTTTTCTTATTCTTTTTCGAAACAAAATCTTTTTCTTTTTCAACAATTTTTCTTTTCAAAGATATATTTTCTTGAAAAACAACTTCCTTTTGTTTTTTCACCAAAATAATTTCATTATTCAAAATCATATTTCCTTCACACAAATCATTCAATTTAGACATCAAAGAAATATTCTCATTTTTCAAATCATCCTTTTCTTTTTCTAAACATGCAATCTTATTTTTAAATGAATCATTTTCCTTATGCATGCAATCAAAATTCTTTTTCAAATTTTTATTATCTTTTCTTAGCATGTCATATTTTTCAAGTAATTGTTGACAAAAACAAGCAAGCTCATCAAATGACATGTCATTTTCATCTACCTCGGATTCGGTAGTTACCTCAAGGGGGATATCCCTTGGACCATATAGCACTTGTTGGAGATGTCGCTTCCAACATCCGAGTCACTCCCCGCATAGTATTGATCATTTTCGCCAAGGGAGAGGAGGGTGTTCCAAACTACAAAAGCCGAATCAATGTTAGAAACTCTAGATAAATAAACATCATCTAGGGTAGACTTTAAAGCATTAAGGGCTTTTACATTAGCCTCAAGATTCTTGCCATTTAAATAATAATCATTAGTGATGGCAAGGTAAACATGAATGCCTAGGGCCTTGAGGTACAAGGACATCTTAACCTTCCAAATTGAATGTTAAGAATGTTAAAGGTGGGTGGTGACATGCAGTCCATAGTGTGTGTATAAATATTGTGATTAGCCTAAAATGAGGATCTTTAACTCTACGTTGTTAGACCCAAAATCAGAGCACTTGGCTCTGATACCAATTGTAAGTTCACCTAGAGGGGGGTGAATAGGTGATGGCTAATCTAATGGTCACTTAATGCCAAATAATGCGGAAGTAAAAACTATTATGACCTAAACAAACTATTTAAACTAAACACCACGTATAACACAAGAGTGTTGCCGAATTCCTCGTGAAGGGCTCTGGACAAACTCCTCTAGATTCCCCTTGAATGGGTTGAGGTGCCGCGTTGGCTCTCTTGGTTGAATACAAGTGTTAGCAAACAAACCCAAGCAAGTATATTAATATGAGCACACAAGTATATCAAGCATATAAAGATTAACACAATAATTGCATGCAAGATATAAACATGAGACAAAGAGAGAGTGAGAGAGAGTGAGCAATCGCAAACACAAGGGATTTGTTTCGAGATTCGAGCACACTTGCTCTACATCCCCGCCTTCGACACACGAAGGATTTCCACTATAATCGATCCCAATGGATCACCCGGTGCCGCAACACCTACAAGCTCTCGGACTCCCTAGTCCGTACACACCGCAAGCCCACCGGTTCGCCGAGGCTACACCTCAAACAAAGAGTTCGCACCCGAACCCGAAACACCGAGTCCCCACTAGGACCCGAAACAATGCAAACACAACCGTCCGCCTTCTCAAAGGAACAAAGTAGAACTTTGGTGATCACAACTCTTGATCACCTAAAATCCTCTCACAAAAACACTCCTATAGGATGAATAGCTCAATGGGTTGCTCAAGTGTTTGTGAGAAAAACATGGAAAGAGATGGTGGAGGAAAACTCAAAGAATCTCTTTAAAACACTCTTGATAAAACTCCCCTTTTGATTGGAAGTATTAGCTCTCAATTTAGTGAAGAAAACTCTTTTAATGAAGTGGGAAAAACTGGCTCAAAGTCCACTAAAAATCTTGTTGAAAAACAATGCCCAAACCCCCAAATTTTTAGGCTCAGAAAAACTAGCCGTTGGGGTCTGTCAGGCTTGTCGGTCGACCGTCCGGCCGACCGGCCAACGGTCATATTTCAGACCGTTTGAGCCATCGGTCGACCGGGCGGTCGACCGAGCCAGGATACAGAGAGCAATCTCTCTGTCCGGTCGACCGCACGGTCGGCCGGGGCCTTTCCAGAGAGCAGAACTCTTTGGACGGTTGGCTGGGTCGGTCGGCCGGCCATCCTGCAAAGCTGGCGTGCACGTCTGTGCACGTCGGTCGACCGAGTCGATCGACCGACTTCAGCCCTAGTCGACTTGGTCGGTCGACTAGTCGACTGGCTGAAGCCTGGAACAGAAAATCTGGGGATTAAAACTTGGTCTTTTTGATTGAAATAAAATCCCATAAAATACTGAAAATTCTACAAAAATAGTTTTACCAATATACTTTGATAAACAAACATGCTTGCACAAAATCAAGGCATGTTACAAGTGATTTGGACTATTTTTGTAAGTTGGAAAAATTGGCTCAAATGAAAAACAGTATTTTCCAAAACTTGATTTTTCTAAAACTTGTTTTCCAAAACTTCACCAAATACAAAAACAAGATATTTAAACTTATTTGAAGCATAGAGTGTATGGATATGATCCACTATACAAATATGGTGAAATATCTATGTTTTTGACATTAAGCACTAACATGGTTTTGTTTAGAAGATATGAAAACTTGAAAACTAAAATCCAAACATGTATTTTCTAAAATTGAAAATCTTTTCTAAAACAAACTAAATCAAGAGTGTGTGTGTATATGAATACTTGAGCAATCCACCAACTACTCTATCCTTTACATTTTGTCTAAAAACAAAATTTTACTAAACAAACCTAGACACAAGTCTTCATCTTCTTGAAGTCTTCACTTGAAGCCTTCTCATCTTCTTGACTTGGTCCAAACACGATCCATAGAGCTAGACTCCTCTTGAGTACTTGATGTGGTCTTGATGCACAAGCTCGTGAATCAACCGGTGCTAGCTCCAAAGCTTGACTTTAAATCCTTTGTTGAAGCTCCACACCTACTAAGATCTTGATAACAAATCTGTTACTAATTTAAACACAAGATCATTAGTACTATAACTACATGAGTTGATCATCATCAAAACTAGAGTGATGGGCCTTTGGGCCAACAATATAGTTATTTGTACTAATCATTTTTCTAGTTTTTAAGTGTGTTTCAGAGTTCTAAGGATTCATGTAGTGTTCTTTCCTAAAGATGACTCATTTCGGGATCTTTTGACTCAAGATACCTCAATTCGGGTTCAAAATTTCAAACTATGCAACATTTCATGGAGAAGCCCTAATTTGAAGACCTTGTAGTCACCTAGAACCTTTGTAAGACTTAGTTTGTTAAAGAATGAGGTTATGTTAAGTTGGCGCAAGAAAAACACACACACACACACCATCTTTTTCCAAAATATGGTTTTTGTTTTGGGTAATTGATTTAGGTTCATGTCTTGATGGATATACATGACTCAAATTATTTGACAAATTTACATCTTATTTACATCATGTATACCAACCTTTATAGCATGATACTTAGTCATGTAGCCTTACAAATTTATTTTGAAAATTTTTCAAAGTTCAAAAAATTTCCTATAAAAAATCCTGTTTCAGGCCTGTCGGTCGACCGGCCGGTCGACCAGATTCATTCAGGCTTGATCGGTCGACCAGACCAGTTGACCGAGCCTTATGGTCAGGGCGTGCATGTTTGTGCACGTCTGTCGATCGACCAGACCGGTCGACCGACTGAAAGCTCTTTGCTCTCGGGTTTTGTCGGTTGACCGGGCCAGTCGACCGACAGAACAAAGAGAAATTTTTTCTTTGGCTGCCGGTCGACCAACCGGTCGACCGAGTCCAACGGCTAGTTTGCCAATGGACTGTCGATCGACCGATAGCCGCCAGTAGCCATAACGGCTAGTTTTCAGAGATTCCATCATTTGATTTGAGTGTGATGTTTTGATCTGATCTCTCTGAATTTTTGGGGGCTACTTCCTGACCTATTTAGCTAGTTTCAATGATGATTAGATTTCCTCTAATCCCTATAAATAGAGGGGATTGGTCACTTGCAAAATACAAGAAAAATCCTATTATTTTCAAATTTCCAAAAAGAAAGAAAAGTTTTCAAAGGCTTTCAATTTTCTAAGTACATTCTTGGCCACTAGTTTTCATTTGTTTTTCAAGCTATTTAGTACTACTTTACAACTGAATTTTTCTCTACACTTCTTGAGCCAAAATACTTCCTCATTCTATTAGGAGTTGTAAAAGAAAAGTGTGTGGTCCTTTGTTGATCACCTTGTTACTTATTTTTCTTTGTGTTGAGAGCCCTCATTGTGGAGAGGGTTGGATTGGTGGAGTTCGGTACTCCGGCCTTCGGTAGACCTTTTGTATTTTCCTCGGTGGATATAGTGGAAACCCTTCACGGTGGTGAAGGCGGAGACGTAGAGTGGTGGCTCGAACCTTGAAACAAATCCTTTGTGTTTGCGATTGATTTGCTTATTGCTCTTTATTGCTCTACATTTTTCTTATGATATATCTTGTGTGCACTTCATTATTGCATCCATTTCATTTCTTGCATTTCCCGGTCTTTACTTATCTCAACAAGAAAGCAATTACGCGCCTCAACTCATAATTTAGAGGAATCAAAGAGGAGAAGTTCTAGAGCCCTTCACCGGAAATTTAGCTTCAATTTCTTATTTTGAGTGACCGTTTGCATCATATATTCATACTTGTTTAAAAAGATCATTAGATTAGCATTAACACCTATTCACCCTCCCCTCTAGGTGTTTTTCACTTTAGTTGAGAGTCATAAATCAAGTCTCTCTTACCCCCAAACACCCACCCCCTCCCCCGGCGGGGCACCCCCACCTCTTTGTTCAAAGGATGAAGATGAGAAAGTTACAAATAATTTACTTGCATCTCTGTGAGGCCTTCTTCGTTTTTGAAGAAAAAAAATCGACTTCACGGTCAGTAAACTCTTATATTTAGAATAATGTCAAAAGACTTTGTAGAATTTTCAATATTTGGAAAAACTCTTGAAAATTATTTAGTATTTTTTCATAATTTACTTTTTATTGAAAGATATGAATTCTTTTACCTGGAATATGTTATAACTTGGGACACCATCAAAAGACTTAACATTTTAAGTAGAGTTGCTCAGATTTTTACATACCCAAGAGTATCCTCATGTCTAGCTTATATGGGACTATTTGTTTGATACTCAACTCAACAATCCCCCTTGAATAAAGAGTCTCTTGAAAGCTCATTTTTCTTTAAACTTGGAAGACCATATGCCCCATCAAAATCACAAATTTTCACTACGTGGAGGGCAGACACACTTTACGTGAAGCACAAATTGCAGCGTCCTGTACCGCTGTCAAACTCGAGAGCCCAACTAGCTTTATATAGGCACTGCGCTTTTGTGCGCCCTCGGGATTGAACTTCGCCCCCACACACGACTAAGTTCGGGGCATAGCTCTGATACCAGTTGTAAAGACTAGTGGCACCAACCAAAAGACTAATCTTTTAGGTGGAGTAGCTCAAATTTTTATATAATATACTTAAGATCATCCTCATGCCTAGCCGATGTGAGACTATTTGTTAGACATCCAACTCAACAGAATATTCACTCAAGTTCTTTCTTAATTTTTGTTGGCCCAGAGGCCCTTCACTCTAGTTTTGATGATGATTAACTCATGTAGTTATAGTTTACTAATAATCTTATGATATTTAGTTTTAGATATTTGATCAAGATATTAGTAGGTGATTAGCTTCAACAAAAGTATTTTGAAGCTTTTACATGGTGATTCAACAGCTCGAACATTAAGTTCACGTCTAGCACTCGGTTGGGGTCAAGCTCGGTGGATCACGTTTGGATCGAGTCGACTTGAAGACGGAGTTCTACAAGAAGACTTCAATTTGTTTAGTTAAGATTGTTTAGATCTCATTGTAAAGATTAGATAGTGTTGATATGCTCAAGTTCACAATACACACATACTTGTTTTAAGTTTATTGGTTTTTTAATTTTCGGTTTAACGAATATTGGGTTTCATGTCAAAAACATAGATATAATATCTTTCATGTATATTGGATTCTATCCATATACAACATGCTTAAACGTTGTTTAAATATCATATTTTTGTATTTGCATGTGTTTTGGAAAAATAGGATTTCCATTTCAAAAATTCAAGTTTTAGAAAATACGGATTTTGGTTTAAGACAAAATTTCAATATCACAAAAATAGTTCAAATTGTTTGAAATATGTGTTGAATTTGTTGGCCCAAAAGGGTACACTCTCTATTTGTATAAGTTTTGATGATAACAAAACATATAGAAGCTATTTGGTACTAATAAGTGTTGGCCCAATGGCCTTCCACTCTAGTTTTGATGATGATCAACTCATGTAGTTATGTTTACTAATATTCTTGTGTTTTTAAGTTTCAGATCATTAACAGGATATTAGTTGGTGATTAGCTTCAACAAGGAGTTTAGAAGCTTTCCATGTTGATTCCGGTGCCAAAGCTTAAAGATCATACCTTTGCACTTGGAGGATCACGCGTTTGGGATCGAGTCTACTTGAAGATGGAAGATCGACAAGAAGACTTAGGTATCCTAGTTTAGATAGAGTTTTAGATCCATTTGTAAAGCTTAGTTTAGTTGATATGCTCAAGTGCACAAAATTACTTGGAAAATCTCTTGTAAAAGATAGAAAATGAAAGATCAAATCAAAATCCCAAAACTTAGTTTTCTTTGATTTTTCAAAAACCCAAAACAATACAAAGATGAATCTTTTTGGCACAAAACTCTTTTTAAAACAGTAGAGAAAGTCTGAAAATTTTGTCTCTAAAAACCTTAGCCAAAAACCCAAAGAGATGGGGTTTATATAGGCTAAACCAAAAACTAGCCGTTAGGCTGATGTGGTAGCCTGACAGGCTTGGCGGTCGGCCGCCCGGTCGACCGCCAACGGTCATATTTTTGACCGTTGGACAAACCCGGTCGACCGCCCGGTCGACCCAAACAAACAGAGAGCATTGCTCTCAGACCGGTCGACCCGGACGGTCGACCGTCCCAGTGCTACCAAACGTGCACAGATTTGTGCACGTCGGTCGACCGGCCCGGTCGACCGACTTCACCCAAGTCGACTATGTCAGTTTGATTAGTCGACTGATTGAAGCCTGGAACAGAAATCTAGATCAGAAAAACAGTGTAAAATATTTTTCTAAAAATCTTTAAGTCTTGTAAAAATACCCAAAAATAGTGATTTGTCACATACATTGCATTTATGTTGTCACTTTACCATACTTGTTTGCTAATAAATGATATTAATAATTGTCTTTTTCTTTGCTAAATGTAGGCCCAAATGCTCAAAGAAATAAATGAGGAACAAGCCCAAAAGCCCACTTTATTCTGAAATAATTCAGAATAAACTCGAAGTGAAGAAATCTGGGCTATCAAGGAGTTGAGAAAATCCCTCCTTGAATCGAGGAATCGGAGCCAAGAAAATCAAATGCTGATTCAGTCAGTGGTTGAAGAAGAAACAAGAAAATTAACCAGATATACGAGAAGCCCTTCACCCAAGGAAGCTCCCCCCTTTTGGTGTGGCCACCTGGCCACACCAATGCCGCAAAAACGCGGCAAAAGCCGCGTTTTTGCGGCAATCTTGGGAAGTTAGGGGGAGCGTTTGCTCCCCCGACCTCCCCGGGATCTTGGTTGTTGGGTTTTTGGCTATAAATACCTCCTTCAGCAGAGAAAAAGGCAGCGAGGACTAGGATTAAACTTTGCTTTTATTTTCTTAGGATCTAGGTTCATTGTTAGTTAGAACACAAGTTGTAACTCTGTTGTTTACTTTGTAGTTCAGTTTAAAAAGCTTGTGAGAGAGAGGACTGAGAGCTTGTAATCAAAGATTGAAGTGACAGCAATTCAAGAGCAAGCCATCTTTTCTCCACTCGTGTTTCGGTATGTTGCGCATGTTTATTTTTGCTTTGTCGTTTTCCATGAATAACTAAAGGGTTTTCTGGGCTAGCTATCTCCTTTCTCTTGTTTTCTTCTCCTCTGTTTTTTTTAAAGAAAAAGTCCCGATGACTCATATGCATGCCTCCCTTACAAGCCTTTCTTTTTGAAAGTGTTCTTGAAGGCACATGAGGATGGGCATAGATAGTTGAATTCACTATTCTCTCTTGATCTTCTTGTGAATCATTTTTAATTCATTCTTGCTTCTTCGCACTTTATGTTTTAATATCTGATTCCAACTCTTTCTTGAAGATAAAGAACTCAACCCCTCTACATCTTATGTGCTTTACTCAAAGCTCTCTAAAAAGAATCAACTTTAAGTCTTGCAAATGAACCCGAGGGACTTAATATTTTAAGAGAAGAATGAACAAGTGAGTAGGAAGATAGTAAGCCCAGATTTGATTTCATATTATAAAACAACATCACAACTCTTAAAGCTTTTTACAAATCACTTTCTCCAAATCCTTTCTGAAAGTTGAAATTTCTCTTTTTCATCTCTTTTCCATCCATTCTCTTTTTCTTAAAAAACTAACACACTTCTTTGTTTCTATTTACTTCACCGAAACGCTTCTATCGCATCCCTCCTCGTGGACTCGACCCGTTAGCCACAGGCTACACGGTACATTCTTAACTTCATTGGTTGTTTCATTTGTTTTAGCAATCAATTTTTGGCGCCGTTGCCGGGGAGGGAACGGTGTAGTTGTTTTAACAATTCTTGTGTGTTTGTTTCAGGGACTCGAAGATCAAGATCTAGCATTCAAGCTTTGCCAAGAAGACTTGAAAATTCTGTGCCCCTACTCTCGAAAGTAGGAAACAGAATTTCAAGAAATTGCTTTGCAAATCTGAAATTTTTTTTGGGACTACTAAAAACTTTGTTTTGCAGGACATATTGCTCGCAAAAAACTCTAGTTTTTATATGTCATATTTGTGCTAGTGTTTCTATCCAACATCCCTGTTTTTAAGTCAACAGTAAAAGATTCGTTGAAAGTTAAAATTGATTAGACATTTGCATTCTAGGCACAAGTCTTTTCAATTCTTTTACTTTACTGTTGAAGAGAGCTGGAGACAAGGTATGTATGCATAGCATATAGTTTAGGAAACATTCTTGGGTGATTTTGCTTTTGAATGATACTTTCCTATATCTTGCACACTTGCACTAATCAATTCTAAGGGCAAAACCCTAATCAAGATAAGGTGGGGAAGTCATTACCCTTCCTTAGCCCACAAACCATCTCCAAGTACGCATAACCTAAGCCTAATTAAAATTTGATAGACGTTGGCCTTAGGGACATCTCGAACTCGATAGGAGATTATCTTAAAGAGGAAAAGTGTTGGAAATTGACTCCTGTAAAATTAGTGTCAAGGAAAGGGATTGAGGGCCGAAAGCCCGAAGATTGGTGGTTACTTAATTAAGGAACGTCTTTTGACGGAAAACCTCCCACCAATCTTGCCCTGACCTGGCTGATTAGCTTGTGGTCAAGGTCTACATTCTACCTCTTGTGGACAATCAACCAGTTAGGAGTTGTCTAGGTCAAGGATACCTTAGACTAGGCTTGGTTGATTATTATTGTTGACTACTGTTTGAACTTGTTGTGATTGTGATTGTGTTTGTGTATGCAAGTGTGGTCGAGAGACCCCAATTCATCTAGGTTGACTAGGAACACATCACCACCTAAGTTTGAACCAAGGCCAGATCCGGTAATGGCTCAATCCACATCACTGCAGGATAGGTTCTACCCTATTAGGACCTCACTTCCATCGTGCATTTCACTTCCATCGGTTGGTGAATACAATTTCGAGCTCAAGCCTCAATTCATCAACACACTCCCCAAATTTCATGGTCTAGAGTCCGAAGATGCCTACTTCTTCATAAGAGAATTTGAGGAAGTATGTCTTATGATGAAAATCCCACACCTTGTAGACGATGCTATTAGGTTGAGATTTATCCCGTTTGCACTTAAGGACCTAGCGAAAAAGTGGCTCTATAGCTTAGCAGCCGGTTCCATCACATCTTGGGATGGTTTCATCAAGGTCTTCTTGAAGAAATTCTACCCTATCCATAAAACTGCTCTCATTAGGAAGATGATCATGCAATTTAAGCAAGAACCTAGTGAACCGTTCTGGAGGTACTTTGAACGCTTTAAGGACCTCCTTGTCCAATGTCCACATCATGGAATAGAGAAATGGCGACAATGCCAAATTCTCTATGACGGTTTAGACTATTCCACCAAACCCTCCTAGAAAGTATGTGCCAAGGGGGTTTCATGCAGAAAGATGAAGATGAGGGATGGGATTTGTATGAAAATTTAGCTGAGAAAACAATCCAATGGGAATCTGCGAGTGAGACCCCTAAGAATCCTAACTCCATCTCTTCAAAAGGAGGTCTCCATTCCATAGAATCGTCCATCGCTAATGAGGCTAAGTTAGCTAATTTAGCTAGAAGACTGGAAGCTCTAGAGACAAAAGAACCAAGTCTTGTCAATCAAGTCAGCCCGAACCAATTTCCACCCCCGGGCTGCACTTATTGTCAAGCCATGAACCATGTGTTTGAGGAATGCCCAGTGTTTCAAGCTCAGCAATCCTACCACGAACCGATGAATGCGGCCTTTTCAAGGCCGAACAATAACCCTTACGCCCCAACGTACAATCCCGGCTGGAGAAATCACCCTAATTTCTCATGGAGCCAGAACAACAATGACCATTCCCGATTCAATCATGCTAACCACTTCCAACATGGTAACAATTCTTCCAATCATCAACCCAACTTCTCCAATTTCCATAATAATTCTCCCAACCATCCACCAAGCTTTCCAAATTATCAACAGAACTTTCCTAACCAATCTCCACGATCCTCCTTCCAGAATCCTCAATTGGAAAGGAGAATGATTGACTTTGAAAGGAACATGGAGAGATATATGAAAAATCAAGACACTCTCATGCAAACCATTCAGAGGTTAGAGGTTCAAATGAGCCAACTAGCCAACCCACAGAATGAGAGACAAAAGGGTACCCTGCCTAGTCAGCCAGTCACCAATCCGAGGAATTCCCAACAAGCTCATTTGGCTGAGGATCCTTCATTCAATCAATGTAATGCTGTGCATACATTGAGGTCAGGAAAGAAAGTTGATAACCAAGTGTCAACACCCACCAATCCTATTCAGCACAACCACAATCAAGCTTCCACCTCATCCAATCCAATTTCTTCCAATTCGGACAAGTCTGAAAAAGACAAGTCAGCCAGCCAGGTGCACCAGCCTATAGTACCATTTCCAAATAGGCTGAAAAACAATAAGCAAAACTCGCACATGGACAAGATAATCGAAATGTTTAACCAAGTGAAGATAAATGTGCCACTTCTTGATGCCATCCAACAAGTTCCTTCCTATGCTAAGTTTCTTAAGGACATGTGCACCAAGAAGAGAAAGACTAATGTTCCTAAGAAAGTCTTCCTAGCCACTAATATTAGTGAGCTATTTTCGGGTCCTATCCCTGTCAAGTACAAAGATCCAGGTAGCCCTACCATTGCCTGCACAATAGGACAAGCCGAGATTAGTCGGGCACTTCTTGACTTGGGAGCAAGTATCAACTTGCTTCCATTCTCTGTTTATCAACAACTCGGGTTGGGTGACCTTAGTCCAACTCGAGTCACCATCCAACTGGCTGACCGTTCTGTTAAAGTTCCAAAAGGGGAAATTAACGATGTCCTGATTCGGGTAGGATAGTTCATATACCCTGTCGATTTCATAGTTTTGGAGACACAACCTGTGTCCAACTCCAATCGTAGGGCTCAAACTCCGGTTATCCTAGGTCGACCATTCCTGGCCACTGCTAATGCCATCATCAATTGCAGGAATGGGTCTATGAGGTTAACCTTTGGAGACATGACTAAAGAAGTCAATGTCTTCCATCTAGGAAAACAACCCCGTGACATCGAGGACCAAACTTTTGAAGTAAACCAAATTGAGAACTTGACAAGTGAACACGGAGAAGAATTGGAATCAGAAATGGAGATTGACTTCGAGTTAGAGTCTAATGACTTTAATCTCGATCAGGTGGTAGACTCTGCCGTAAATTGGGCTTCAAACCCAATTTCACCTACAATGGAGCCAACAGATTTGACTAGTCCTTCTAGTGAGCCTGCCTCTTCCTTAGAATTGAAAGCCCTTCCTGCGCATCTCAAGTACGCCTATCTAGGCGAACAAGAGACCTTTCCCGTCATCATTGCCTCTCATTTAAATGACAGGGAAGAAAAAGATTTGAAAGATATTCTAAGGAAACATAAGGAAGCCATCGGGTGGACTATGACTGATATTAAGGGATTAAGTCCAACCATCGTTCAACACCGCATCCATCTCAATGAAGACGCCACACCCAAGAGAGACCCGCAGCGTAGGTTAAACCCTATTATGCAAGAGGCTGTTCATGCTGAAATCATAAAACTCTTAGACAATGGTATAATTTATCCCATTTCGGATAGCCAATGGGTCAGTCCTGTCCACGTGGTCCCAAAGAAATCTGGTTTCACCGTAGTGGAAAATGAGAACAAAGAGTTGGTTCAAACTCGACTTCCCACGAAGATTCGAGTTTGCATTGACTATAGGAAACTACATGCTGCAACTCGTAAGGACCACTTTCCACTTCCCTTCATTGATCAGATGCTTGAACGATTAGCGGGTCACGAGTACTACTGCTTCTTGGACGGTTACTCGGGCTATAACCAGATCCCTATCGCTCCTGAGGACCAAGAAAAGACCACGTTTACCTGTCCATTTGGGACATTTGCTTATCATCGAATGCCATTCGGTTTATGCAATGCCCCAGCAACATTTCAACGTTGCATGTTGAGTCTTTTCTCTGACATGGTAGAGCGCTTCTTAGAAATCTTCATGGATGATTTCTCCATCTACGGAGATTCATTCACTCAATGTCTCCACCATCTTGAACTCGTCCTCCAACGTTGTGCTAAAAAATATTTGACACTAAACTGGGAGAAATGCCACTTCATGGTGAAACATGGAATTGTCTTGGGTCATGAAATATCCAAGAAAGGAATAGAAGTGGATAGAGCCAAAATCGAGGTTATTGCTAAGCTTCCATGCCCAAATGCGTTAAGGACATTAGATCCTTCCTAGGACACGCTGGTTTCTACCGTAGATTTATCAAGAATTTTAGCAAAATTGCTAGGCCCTTGACTAATCTGTTAGCTAAGGATGTGTCCTTCACTTTCGATGCTGACTGCATCACTTCTTAGGAGAAGCTTAAGAGAGAGCTGATTTCTGCACCAATCATATCTGCCCCGGATTGGTCTAAGCCGTTTGAGATTATGTGCGATGCTTCTGATTTTGCGATAGGCGCTGTCCTAGGACAACGTACTGATAGCAAGCAGCATGTGATCTACTACTCTAGTAGGACTCTCAATGACGCTCAACTGAACTACACTACGACCGAGAAAGAATTCTTGGCAGTAGTGTTTGCCTTAGAGAAGTTTCGTCCCTACCTACTAGGGTCCAAAACCACCATCTTCACCGATCATTCTGCACTTAGGTATCTCATGATGAAGAAGGATGCCAAGGCCCGACTCATTCGTTGGATCCTCCTTCTTCAAGAATTTGATCTCGAAATTCGAGACAGGAAAGGTGTAGAAAATGTCGTTGCTGACCATCTCTCACGGATTCCCAATTCTCCATGCAACGAATTACCCATCAATGAGGATTTTCCTGATGAACATCTCTTAGCTATCTCTAGGGAACCTTGGTTTGCTGATATAGTGAATTACTTAGTCACAAACCAAACTCCGTCTCATTGGTCCAAAAATGAAGTTCACCGGTTCTTATCCCAAGTCCGGTATTTCTTTTGGGAGGAACCGTATCTTTTCAAGTACTGTTCCGACCAAATTATTAGGAGATGCATTCCCGAAGAGGAGGTTAGGAGTGTTCTGTCCTTTTGTCACGAACTTGCATGCGGTGGACACTTTGGTCCCCGCAAGACAGCTGAAAAGGTGTTACAAAGTGGGTTTTATTGGCCCACTCTGTTCAAGGATGCCTATGAATATTGCAAGACGTGCCTTAGATGCCAAATGGTAGGTAGGATCTCACCTCGAAATATGATGCCCCTCAACCCAATTCTAGAAATAGAACTCTTTGATGTTTGGGGCATCGACTTTATGTGTCCATTTCCTAACTCATTTGGGAACCAATACATATTGGTTGCTGTGGACTACGTGTCTAAGTGGGTAGAAGCCATTCCGTGTAAAACTAATGATAACAAAGTTGTCATAAAGTTTTTAAGAGAGAACATTTTTTCCCGCTTCGGAACCCCTCGTGCTATCATCAGTGATAATGGCACCCACTTTTGCAATAGATCTTTTGAAGCCCTTATGCGAAAGTATGCCATAACTCACAAGTTGTCCACACCATATCATCCTCAAACCAGTGGGCAAGTTGAGGTTTCAAATAGACAAGTCAAACTTATATTGGAGAAAACTGTGAACCAAAACCGGAAAGATTGGTCCTTAAAACTTGTAGATGCTCTATGGGCCTACAGGACCGCTTTCAAGACAATTTTAGGAATGTCTCCCTATAGGTTAGTCTATGACAAACCTTGTCACCTGCCCGTTGAGTTAGAGCACCGAGCCTTATGGGCAATCAAGCAGTTGAATTTCGATTTGACTAAGGCCGGTGACCTTCGGAAATTACAAATTTCCGAATTGGAGGAATTGAGAAACGAGGCCTATGAAAATGCTAGGATCACTAAAGATAGAGTGAAGATTTTTCATGACAAGCACATCCTAAGAAAAACCTTTGTCCCGGGTCAAAAAGTCTTACTCTACAATTCTAGGCTTCATCTTTTCCCAGGAAAATTGAAATCACGATGGACTGGGCCATTCGTTGTAAAAACAGTGTTTCCACATGGTGCAGTTGAGATCAGTGACCCCAAGAATGGAAATGACTTTAAGGTAAATGGTCAACGCCTTAAACCTTTCTTGGAATCGGTGCCGGTAGATGAAACGGTAATGGGTCTTTTTGACCCAGTGTATCGGTAACTTTCCTCCTTTTCCATTTTATTTCATGCACTTATACATTTCATTCATTCATTGGGGATAATGCATGAGATAAGTGTGGGGGAGGGTTCTAACATGACTGAAAAAACAAAAAAAAAAATGAAAAGGGTAGACAATATTTTGATATATTTTTTGTAAGAATTTAAGTCAATTTTAAGGAATAGGAGAATCATAATTAGGATTTCTTACACTTGGTTGAAATAAAATAACTTGTTTGATTTTTAGGGTTAGGAAGAAAATCTGGGAAAGTAATTTAGTCTTGATATTTACCTTGATGACATATGCACACAAATACACTCACACACTTAGGGTTTGAAAACAGAGACTCTTATGCCTTATAAAAAAAAAAAAGAGTCTAATTATTGAGTAGCTAGGTGCTTTGGCCTAAGCAAGCCTTAGTATTTATGCAAAAGATAATTAGACAAGTTTGAAAAAAAAAAAGTATTCTCTGATTAAGCTGGGTACTTATGCCTCATGAAGCATAAGTATTCACGCCTAAAAGGGGTACCTCGTATAAATAATGTGTATCCTCTGATTAAGCTGGGTACTTGTGCCTCATGAAGCATAAGTATTCACGCCTAAAAGGGTTACATAGTGTAAATAAAAACCTTGGTTTCGTGGCCTTATCTGCTCGGGTGTTTAGGTCCTTAGGGGTGTTTTCTCACCTGGTGCCCTAAAACCGTCTGGTTTGGGTGTCACCGACTGAAAGCTCGTTACATGGGCAGATTAGAAAGCCTAATGAAATGGAGGAATAAAAGTTCACAATAAAATAAATAAATATGAGGCATAGGAGTTAATGTTGAAGAACCCTTAGTAAACTTCACAGTCACGATGGTGCATACGACTCAGGGTAAATTAATAGACTAGATGAGAAGTACAGTTTGACTCCTTACTTTAATTAACAACATGTTTTTGAATGGAGACTAAGTTTAGGAATGAAAAATTTGATATTCCTATAACTTATAGATTACTTAAACTCTCACAAATATACTTCAAATATTTTAGCCTTCCAAAAAAAAAAAATGCTTTTCGAAAATACTAACCTTTTTCCTTTTTGGATTTTGTGGGTGTAATCCGCTGAAAACCCTCACGAGACAAAACTCGTCCTCTAGTGGTGACCTAGAGGTTCAACGGCTTGTTGCACATGCTCAGTGCAATCGAGTGACCTGCGAAAGTGGTCTAATAATTGATTCAAGTTAGTCTAATGTTTTGCTCGAGGGCGAGCAAAAGATAAGTGTGGGGGTGTGATTTGTCACATACATTGCATTTATGTTGTCACTTTACCATACTTGTTTGCTAATAAATGATATTAATAATTGTCTTTTTCTTTGCTAAATGTAGGCCCAAATGCTCAAAGAAATAAATGAGGAACAAGCCCAAAAGCTCACTTTATTCTGAAATAATTCAGAATAAACTCAAAGTGAAGAAATCTGGGCTATCAAGGAGTTGAGAAAATCCATCCTTGAATCGAGGAATCGGAGCCAAGAAAATCAAATGCTGATTTAGTCAGTGGTTGAAGAAGAAACAAGAAAATCAACCAGATATACGAGAAGCCCTTCACCCAAGGAAGCTCCCCCCTTTTGGTGTGGCCACCTGGCCACACCAATGCCGCAAAAACGCGGCAGAAGCCGCGTTTTTGCGGCAATCTTGGGGAGTTAGGGGAGCGTTTGCTCCCCCGACCTCCCCGGGATCTTGGTTGTTGGGTTTTTGGCTATAAATACCTCCTTCAGCAGAGAAAAAGGCAGCGAGGACTAGGATTAAACTTTGCTTTTATTTTCTTAGGATCTAGGTTCATTGTTAGTTAGAACACAAGTTGTAACTCTGTTGTTTACTTTGTAGTTCAGTTTAAAAAGCTTGTGAGAGAGAGGACTGAGAGCTTGTAATCAAAGATTGAAGTGACAGCAATTCAAGAGCAAGCCATCTTTTCTCCACTCGTGTTTCGGTATGTTGCGCATGTTTATTTTTGCTTTGTCGTTTTCCATGAATAACTAAAGGGTTTTCTGGGCTAGCTATCTCCTTTCTCTTGTTTTCTTCTTCTCTGTTTTTTTTTAAGAAAAAGTCCCGATGACTCATATGCATGCCTCCCTTACAAGCCTTTCTTTTTGAAAGTGTTCTTGAAGGCACATGAGGATGGGCATAGATAGTTGAATTCACTATTCTCTCTTGATCTTCTTGTGAATCATTTTTAATTCATTCTTGCTTCTTGCGCTCTATGTTTTAATATCTGATTCCAACTCTTTCTTGAAGATAAAGAACTCAACCCCTCTACATCTTATGTGCTTTACTCAAAGCTCTCTAAAAAGAATCAACTTTAAGTCTTGCAAATGAACCCGAGGGACTTAATATTTTAAGAGAAGAATGAACAAGTGAGTAGGAAGATAGTAAGCCCAGATTTGATTTCATATTATAAAACAACATCACAACTCTTAAAGCTTTTTACAAATCACTTTCTCCAAATCCTTTTCTGAAAGTTGAAATTTCTCTTTTTCATCTCTTTTCCTTCCATTCTCTTTTTCTTAAAAAACTAACACACTTCTTTGTTTCTATTTACTTCACCGAAACGCTTCTATCGCATCCCTCCTCGTGGACTCGACCCGTTAGCCACAAGCTACACGGTACATTCTTAACTTCATTGGTTGTTTCATTTGTTTTAGCAATCAAATAGTTTTATCATTTTGCATTAAAACACAAACTTGTGATAAAAATTTCAAGACATATATCAATCATATCAATTCATTTTTGAGTCTTGCAAATTTTATCAAAAAAAAACTTGTATTTTTATCAAACTTGATTTTTCCAAAACATGAATAGGATAGTCAAAATAAGTTTGTTTAAGAAGTTTAAGCATGCATGTATAAATAGAAACCATCTACTATACATATAAACAAATTAAACTTGTTTTGATCTATTATTCATGAAAATTAAATCCAAGACATGAAAACGTGTGTTTTGTGCACTTGAGCATATCAACTATACTAAGCTTTACAAATGGATCTAAAACACACTATCTAAACTATGGATACCTAAGTCTTTTTGATGATCTTCATCTTCAAGTTCACTTGCTCCAAAACTCCATCCATGGGCTAGGCAATGTGTGATCTTTAAGCTTTGGCCCTGGAATCACCATGAAAAGCTTCTAAACACCTTTGTTGAAGCTAATCACCAACTAATATCTTGCTAACGATCTGAAACTTAAAATCACAAGAATATTAGTAAACATAACTACGTGAGTTAATCATCATCAAAACTAGGGTGGAAGGCCTTTGGGCCAACATAGAGTAGTGGAGAAAAACTCAAGAAATCTCTTTAGAAAAAACTCTTGAAAACTCTCCTTTTGATATGAAAGTATTAGCACTAAAATAAGTGGAGAAAAACTCCAAGAGAGGTAGGAAAAAATGGCTTAAACTCTCTTCAAAATCTTATGAAAAACAGACCAAAACAGCCCCCATAAATAGACTCGTAAAAACTAGTGTTGGGGTCCAACTCAGCAGAAAACTCTTTTATCAGTCGACCGGCCGGTCGACCGGTCAACGGTCAAATTTATGACCGTTGGGGCTGCCGGTCGACCGCCCGGTTGACCGATCCCTCGGCTTGACTTGTCAGTTAACCGCCCAGTCGACCGGGGCCAGATCCAAAGAGCAAAGCTCTCTGGCCGGTCGACTGACCCTCAAGCCAAATGGCTATGCACGTTCTGTGCACGTCGGTCGACTGCCTGGTCGACCAACTTCTGGCTCGGTCGACTGGTCCGTCGATTGCCAGAAGGCCAAGTCTTAAATTTTGGGGATTAAAAACTTGGTCTTATATACTCTTATAAAATCTCATAAAATCACAAAAAAATTACAAAAAATAAGTCCATTGAAATACTTTGAACTACAAATATGTATGAAAAAAATCAACACATATTATAAACTTTTTGAACCATTTTTGTAATATAGAAATTTCGCCTTAAACAAAAATCAATCTTAAATTTGAAAAACGATTTTTTCAAAACTTCTCCAAATACAAAAATAAGATATTTTAAACACTTTTGAAGCTTAGTGTGTATGAATATGATCCAATACACATATAAGATTAAATATCTATATTTTTGACAATATGTTCTAAAATAAGTTTTGATAAATACAAAACTTAAACATATGATATAGAATCACTAAAAAAGTTTTTCTAAACATTTGAATCAAAAATGTGTATGGATGAAATTCAAAGCACATATAAACCATATAAACTTGTTTTGATGAAATCTAATCATGAAACATAAGGATGTATGCTTTGAAGCTCAAAACCAAAATGGTATTTTCTAAAACTAAAACTATTTTATGAAAACGTATATAAATTTTGTGTGTTCGCATATCTAAGCTTGAGCAATCGACAACTAATCTATCCTTTACATTTTGTCTAAAAATAATATCTTAACACTTACAAACATGACTCAAGTCTTCTTGAAAATCTTCTCTTGAAAATCTTCTTCTCCTTCTTGACTTGGTCCAAACCTTGATCCAAAGAGCTAGACTTCTCTTGAGTACTTGATGTGATCTTGATGTGCGAGCTCTTGAATCAACACGTCCTAACTTCAAAACTTGACTTCGAATCTTTTGTTGAAGCTAAACACCAACAAAGATCTTGATCATATATCTGAAACTGAATAAGCACAAGATCATTATTGTTATAATTATATGAGTTAATCATCATCAAAACTAGAGTGATGGGCCTTTGAGTCAACAATCTCCCCTTTTTTATGATGATAAAACTCATGGAGTTATATGCATGGATTAAATATAAGCTTCATAGAAGCCCCCCTTAACTCATGCATAGCAATAAACAATAAAGATATTCAATAAAGTGCATAAACTAAACAAAAATATATATGCATAAAAAGAGATATAAACATGCATATATAAACTCACTAAATTCTTCTTCCCCTTTTTGTCAATTCATCAACAAAGAGGTGAAGACAAAAAAACAATAAAGATGTATATACGATATACATTCAAGAAGAGGAGAGACGTAAAGTTAGCTCCCCCTGCATACATGCATTACATGAAGAAGAGATGGCTAGACTCAAACTCACATAAAGCATATTATATAATGTATAAGCGGAGATGTTAAGCTCCTCTCACACGTGTATCACGTAAAGAACAGAGGTCAAGTTCCTCAATATGAGATACACTCAACATGAATCTATATATAGAGAAGATGTTAAGTTCCACTTGCATATAAGAAAAATATATCTTCAAATTTTAAAAGAAAATTTTGATAATACTTAAAACAAAACTTTTGAACTGTCTTAAGTCAACAAAACAAATTTTGATACCAATAGTAAATTTTGATACCAATTGAAAGTAAAAATCAAATTTTTAGGTAAACACAAATCATTTTGCAGTGAGGATACCAAATTAAGAATAATACCAATTTAAGATTATTGATATCAATATTGAAAATGTTAGCATAAATCAAAACAAAGTATTTTTCATCATAAAGAATGGGAGTAAAATATCAATTGAAAATAAAATCGATTGAAAGATAAAACAAGAGTTTTTCTCCCTCTTTATTAAATACTAATAAAAATAATGCATAAGCTTGTATAAGATACCAATTGAAAAATAATTAACATTATGGACTAAATCAAGCTTAGTAAGAAATAGTTGGTACTATATTAGCACAATAAATCATATATATGTATGTATGGAAATATCATTTGAAATTTGATGCATATATATATGGAAAACACATATAAGTATACAAAAATAAATTTATCATGAAAATCATGTATATACCTCATACCTACCACCTTATTCATGTACATGTTTAAATAGATTTTCAATTTGAGCATACTAGGCATGGTCGCCCATCCAACCGCCCTTAAGGGTAGAAGTTTTCAAAAATAAGATTTGAAAATAGTTGTAAATTGAAAATACTACCAAATGAAGAATAAATAATTAGTTTAAAGTTAATTTTTGAAAAACTAGTTAAAGGTCCTTCAAACATGAAAACAAATCATATATCCCATGAAACATGCTAAATACACAAGAGTTGACACTCAAAATCTATAAAGCTCATAAATGCTCATGAAAAATAAAGTCATGAGTAAACAAATGAAATGTGAGTGCACAAGAATTAAGTGATTAGCATATTCATGAAAATAAGTAATAAAGCTAAAAATATCAAAATATATGAAAATCATGAAAATTTATTTTTCATTAAAATTAAATAAACTTTAAGGTATATGTATGTTCTATCGAAACTAAAAGTATACATACATATCTCAAACACAAACGAGTCCATAATAGTGTTTGCATGAAGGCATGTGACTCAAGGGTATATATGTATATTTATTAATTTTAGACAAAAATAACATATAAATGAAACAAAACATGTACAAAAATAGGAAAAACATGTATGAATGAAAGAATCATCAAAACTAGGTTATACATGTACATGTAATGAGTACAAATGAGCAATGAGGCACAAACATATAATAATCAAGTGTAGCTCACTACTTGTGCAAGTTTAAACATGAGTTTTAACAAAAACTACATCTAAATAAGTAATCACCACATGAAGTACAACATGATCAATTAGCATAATGAGCATTGAAACCAAAACATGCTAAAAATATTTATATGAAAGCATGTAAAAAAAATAAGAGTTTAGAGATAGTTACCAAACCATATGAACTATTCTATAAGTCTCCAAATCATGGTGGTCCTCCCACCAAACTTCCTTGATAGCGATGCATCAATTGGGTATGTCGATCTAGCTCATGCATCCACCACCAAGGCACCAACCCTCTCACGTCATGTGAGAGCCCATACCTACATCAAACACAAGAGATGAGAATTTTGGTACCCGTTTCTTTTTGGGTCCACGGGGGTTAGTATCACAAGGAACCCAAACATTTTTATTTGTATAATTTATCTTATCAAAATAAAACTTTACTAAATGGTCTTTGCGGCCATAATGTGTACATTTGTACACTCTAGAATATATATGAGTGGTGTGAATGTGAGCATGGTGTGCATATGTATGCCGTGGGTTATGTGCATGAACATGTGGAGCTTATTTTTTTGAAAATAAGGCTTCCAATCTAGAATGATTAAATGCACAATTGCTCAAAATTGAGCTCAAACAATCAATTCTATTTTTCAAGACATAAATCTCATTTTTATCAATAGTAGCATAAAGAATATGGCAAGGATTAACATTATTAGTATGAGAGACATGCAAGAATTAGAATCAACAATCATTTTCTTTTTAGAAATGTTTTCCTTTTCTTTTAAAATAATTTTCCTTTTCAAAGAGTTATTTTCTTCCAAAACAATCTCTTTTTCTTTTTTCACCAAAATAATTTTATTTTTCAATGAATTATTTCCTCACAAATGTCATTTAATTTTGAAGACAAGAAAATATTCTCCTTTTTCAACAATTCATTTTCTTTTGAAATAATTTCAGATTTATTTTTAAAAGAATCTTTTTCTTTCTTTAACAATTCATATTTTTAAGAAGTTTTTGACAGAAAGATGCAAACTCATCATAAGGCATGTCAATATCTTCTTCTATCTCGGATTTAGAATTTACCTCAAGGGGGTTATCCCCTTTGACCATGTAGCGTATGTTGGAAGCATCTCTTCTATTATCCGAGTTACTCCTCATGTAGTAGTATTGCTTTTGTTCACCTAGGGAGACAAGTGTGATCCATACTATAAAAGCCGAATCAAAGTTAATAACCCTACATAAATAATCATCATTTAGGATACTCTTTAAAGCATGAAGGGCTTTTGTGTTAGCCTCAAGGTGTTTGCCATTTAAACAATAAGAATTTTTAATAGTGGCAAAATAAACATGAATTCCTAGGGCTATGAGGTACATTGACATCTTAACTTTTCAAATTGGAATGTTAAGAATATCAAACATGGGAGGTGTCATGAAATCCATATGTGTGTGTAAATAAAAATTGTGATTAGCTAAAATGAGGATCTTTAACTCAAGCTTGTTAGATCCAAATCAAGGGCACCAAGCTCTGATACTAATTGAATGTACACCTAGAGAGGAGGGGGTGAATAGGTGTACTAGCTAATCTAATGCAAATGATGCAGAATTAAAAACTATTTGAGTAAACTAAAACTATTAAGCTAAACACACAAAGTATAACACAAGAGTGTAGCCAAATTTTCGGTGAAGGACTCTAAACTATCTCCTCAAGATTCCTCTAGATTAAGAGTTGAGGTGCCACTATGACTCTCTTGGTTGAATACAAGCGTGAGCAAACAATTCCAAACATATAACAAAAGGGCACAAGATATATCAAGCATCTAAGAGATAAATAATATAACCATACAAGATATATAAACATAAGTGAGAGGAGAGAGATGAGCAATCACAAACACGGAAGAATTGTTTCGAGGTTCGAGCACCCTTGCTCTACGTCCCCACTTTCAACACTATGAAGGATTTCTACTAAAAATAATCCCGCAAGATTACTTGGTGTCGCAACACCAACAATGAGTTCACACTATAACTCTTGGACTCACTAGTCCCTCTCCTTGTTCCCACAAGAACAACACACGCAAGCACACTAGCTTGCCGAGGCCGCACCTCTTACAACTCCTCCAACCACACATCGGAATACTTGGTGATCACTTCACATTATCACCATAAAACCCTTCTTCACCAAGGCCATAACCTTTACAACACTTCACAATACAAAGATGAAATTTGTGATCACTTCTCTTGATCATAAAAATAACTCTCACAGCAAACATCCTAGGAGGATTGATATAGCAATGGAAAGCTCAAGTTTGTGTGAGATAAACAAGATAGAGTAGTGGAGGAAAACTCAAGAAATCTCTTTAGAAAAATACTTTTGAAAACTCTCATTTTGATATGGAAGTATTAGCACTAAAACAAGTGGAGAAAAACTCTGAGAGAGGTAGGAAAACCTGGCTTTAAAACTCTCTTCAAAATCTTATGAAAAATAGCCCCCTTAAATAAACTCGCGAAAACTAGCCGTTAGGGTCCAACTCAACAGAAAACTCTGCTATCGGTCGACCGGCTAGCAGTCAAATTTGTGACCATTGGGCTGCCTGTCGACCGCCCGGTCGATGATCCTTAGGCTTGACCTTTCGGTCGACCGCCAGGTCGACCGGGGCCAGATCCAGAGAGCAAAGCTCTCTGGATGTTCGACCGCCTGGTCGACCGGCCCTCAAGCCAAATGGCTGTGCACGTTCTGTGCAGATCGATTGACCACCCGGTCAACCAACTTCTGGCTCGGTTGACCGGTCGGTCGATCGTCAGAAGGCCAGGTCTGAAATTTTGGGGATTAAAGACTTGGTCTTATATACTCTTATAAAATCTCATAAAATCACTAAAAAAATCTACAAAAATAAGTTCATTGAAATACTTTGAAGTACAAATATGTGTGAAAAAAATCAACACATATTATAAACTTTTTGAACCATTTTTGTAATATAGAAATTTAGCTTTAAACAAAAATCAATCTTCAATTTGAAAAATGATTTTTTTCAAACTTCTCTAAATACAAGAACAAGATATTTTAAATACTTTTGAAGCTTAGTGTGTATGGATATGATCCAATACACATGTAAGATATCTATATTTTTGACAATAAGCTCTAAAATAAGTTTTGATAAATACAAAACTTAAACATATGATATAAAATCACCAAATAAATTTTTCTAAACATTTGAACCAACAATGTGTATGGATGAAATCCAAAACACATTTAAACCATATAAACTTGTTTTGATGAAATCTAATCATGAAACATAAGGATGTATAATTTGAAGTTCAAAACAAAAATGGTATTTTCTAAAACTAAAACTATTTTATGAAAATACATATAAATTTTTTTGTGTTTGTGTATGAACTTGAGCAATCCACAACTAGTCTATCCTTTACATTTTGTCTAGACACAAAATCTTAAAACTTACAAACATGACTCAAGTCTTTTTGAAAATCTTCTCTTGAAAATCTTCTCCTTCTTGACTTGGTCCAAACTTTGATCCAAAGAGCTAGACTCCTCTTGAGTACTTGATGCGATCTTGATGCACGAGCTCTTGAGTCAACATGTGCTAGCTTCAAAACTTGACTACAAATCTTTTGTTGAAGGTAAACACCAACTAAGATCTTGATCATATATGTGAAACTAAATAAGCACAAGATCATTAGTACTATAACTATATGAGTTAATCATCATTAAAACTAGAGTGATGGGCCTTTGAGCCAACAGAATTAAAGGAAAGAAATAACAACTAGACATGATATAGATAGAATTAGGTAATAACATGAATAAAAGAGAAAGAATACCTATAATCAAGAAAAGAGAAACTCCAGCTCCTTGTAACACATGTAATCCTCTCCAAATACCTAATCAGTAATAAATAATCATAGATCTGGATATACAAATCGAGGAAGTGAGACTCCTAGTGAATGCGTAAGAATAAACTAAAAAATGCATGTGCATATAATATGTGAGCAGATAAAGAAAAATATATATACCAGAATAAGAAATGGCATGAATAAAGTAAATAAACAGTAATATGGATCACACACAATAGAGTATAGTCCAGTCAGGTATCTAATCAACTGTATATCACGATCTATATATCAGGCGGGTAGAGTTAGTTAGTACTAGAGTCAGATGTCCAATCAGGTCAGGTGTAACATTGGATGTCCAACATACATGCATGTATCAAGCAAAGATAATCAATTACAATACCTTATTATTTATTATGTCAGCGAACACCAATTGCCACTTGTAATAGACGCATCCCATACTACACCTATCACATGTGTCAATTGGGATCTTAAGTTATTGAAATTGATCAATTGGAGATATTGTCCATGCTTTTGGTGGGTCCCGTCATACCGAGGATCACGGCCCAGACTCCTAGCACTGAATCAGGCTCTACCGCAAGGTAGTCAGGAACATGTATAACATGAACAATAATAGGACAGGGTGTCAGTCACTCCCCAGGAACCCTGCAGTAGAACCCTCTTTCGGCTGCGCAATCTATATCCTAGGTCCACCTAAAATACAAATATTGTCTCCTCCATCAATTTTCCCAATCCCAATATAAGTTATTTATTATTATATTATTAGTTTATGTGCTTGTTACATAGATCAATGGGATAGCTCGGTAGTAACAACGTCAATATGTGTAATCAGGATACCAGTATAACATGATATATAATAAGTATAACATGAGAGTGTTATTATCGTATGCAATATTTTCCCAGCAATTATGGTAACATGGACAATATAGTTGTCAGGTAAATGCTATGTATAATCAGTTAAGTTCTTCAGGTAAATCATGATATTCAGAATAAGTAATGACCTACTGGCATGAATAGAATAATCTGGGCAAAATATTTAATCAACTCAGATCGTCAAAGTCATCGATATATCCAAATCCCAATATATAAAATACATACTCATTTATATCTAACCAATCATCATGATCTAATCTTAATTAAGACCATCATACACTCTCACTTCCATTAATTTCAAACATAAGATTCAAAAATTCAAGTAACTAGTCAACTATGCATATACATGCCTCCAGGTTAGGTCAACCCAATGTACGCCTATTTCTCAACCAACATGGAATCTAAGATATCTCTACGTCTAATAATCAACATTAATAAGATATCAATACTCAAACAGTATAATCAGGGGTAAAATAGGGAATACCCACAACTACGAATCTAACTACATCAATCTCATCAGAACACCGATCAAAATCCTCTGAAATGAATACTGATCCTCGTGTCAATCTATCTCCAACTAAGTCTATATCAGTCCAAGTATCAAAAAATCAGTCTTTTAATAAGGTAACTTCATATATAATACACTCTCAGAGTACAATGAATCCTCATCTAACCTATCATCAAATACATGAATATCAAGTATGATAAGTACTCCACATAAATATAAATATTTAGTCTCAATCATGAGCCAATCAACCTCAAGATCAATCAATTTATATTCTAAGATTTATCATAACTAAATTTGAATCCGAAATTTTTACACATGAAATGACATAAGTCTCATATCACAATACGAAGATCCAAGCATATCACATAATGCTCAATACTAATAAGGTAACATCAAGAACTATCAAGTACTTCAAATAGCACTAAACATATAAGAAACTAACACCAGACAATCTAGTCTTCAATCGACTCACCAATCAATCAACATGTGATTATTTTGCACGTTTCAATTCATCAAATAATTGTTCGATAAATACTACACATGAGTGATGCTATTTGTCCTCAAATATAAACTAGATCAGTC
Organism: Agave tequilana; assembly: GCA_038442645.1. Classification (NCBI taxonomy): domain Eukaryota; kingdom Viridiplantae; phylum Streptophyta; class Magnoliopsida; order Asparagales; family Asparagaceae; genus Agave; species Agave tequilana. Next base: position 40,833 of record JAVJIF010010850.1, read on the forward strand.
AATCTATAGATCGAAATAAGTCACAGTCCAAGGTAATACTATAACTAGTCCTGAGCCAATAATGTCAAACAACTAACATACGAAAAGATACTTAATGGCACTCAAGTAAGCTATATAATCAAAGTGAACACTCACAAATACCTTATGAAATGATACGGGTAATCATACTGGTATAATAAGACAAATGGTCACATGAAATAAAACAAGTAACACATATATATTTCTAACAATATTGAATGAGAAAAATAATACTTACAAATATCATCTTAGAAAATTTTAGTAGCATAATTACATTACAAAATAAAATTATTTATCACAAAACCCTTGTTTAATTGAAGGAGAAAAACATTCACCAGAACTCAATCCCAAGTACAAAATACGGAAATCATAAGGCCTCGATAAATCTACATGGTTCATTTCAGTAGAAATTATTAGAATTTTTAAAAGAATATTTAAAAGAACATTCTACTTAATAGTTATAAGGGGTTTTAATCTTGATTAATTGGTTTGGGGGTTGGAAATATGTTCCTCTGGGTCTAATGAATTTAATAGGTTTAGTTTCAACCAATTTCTAATTTTTGTTAAATTTTTTTAGGCTTTAAACCATTAAAATGTTTAACGGGTCTGAATTTGTCATTAAGAAAAATGGCTTTAAAGTAGGTGGTTTAAGTTAATTTATATTGCTATTAGTCTAAAAAATTTTATCATAGAAAATAAAAGTATCGTAGACTATTGTTTATATTTTTTATCGATTTTTTTGAAATTTTTAGCTAATTATTTTTATTGTGCAATTCTTCTTTCTTTCTTCTTTTTCCCCCCTTTTCTTTGTAATCCTTAGTTGTAAAAATCCAAGATAAATATTTAAATTAAAATGTGGGTTGGTATATCTTCGCATGTATATATTTTTTTAATGGATTTTGGTTGGGTTTTGATGTATAAAAATTCATGAATAATTATGGTATAGACATGATTTTTAATAAACTTATTTATACCAAAAAAATTGTGAGAAGATAAATTACTTACTTGGTTTTGATCTCCCATAGCATGTTCCTTAATCTCTGCACTTCATGATTCCTTTTCAGTCACGCTTCGCTTAAGGAGAAAAGAAAGAAAAAAGTGTGGAGAGTTGGGTCATAGTTTTTCTTTGGAGGTAGAAAAAAAGGTAGCTTAGACTTTTTATAGATTATTAGGGATTTTAAAAATCAGAATTTCAGTTGTGTTCAAACGGCTTTACTTAGTAGTTTATGACAGAATTAATTAAGATTATGATTTTGAAAATAAGATTTAGATTTGTGTGAGTTAGGATAGATATGATTTTTGTCAGTATTTAGATTAAGGTTAGTTATGGTTTAGGATTTGGTTTGTTAAAATAAAGATTTGATTAGATAGAATTTAGATTAGGTAGTTAGAATCTAGGATTTGAATTAAGATAGGATTATGGGGATTGAATTTTCGGTTAATGGGTAAGGATCTCAATGGTAATGGGTTATGAGTTAGGAAAAAGAAAAAGATATAAATAATAATAACAATAACAATAATAAATACTAATAATCAAAAAGAAATAGCAGCAATAATAATAATAAAATTATCAACATTAAAATATTATCTAATAATACTTAGTAAAAATACTATCATTAATAATAATGACTAAAAGAATACAATAACAATAAGAATAATAGCAATATCAATATTAACAATAATAACAACTGCAATAATAATAATAATAGTAACATAGTATTGGGAAAAATACTAGCTAGTAATTAAAATGATAATACTTAATAATGCTAAATATACATATAAGGCCAAAATACCATTTACTATCTTAAAATAATTTTTACTATAAATCAAATTAACAAATAATAATGAAATAACTAGTAAAATAAATAAATACCTTAGAAAAATAAAAAATACAGTATTTTTGACCAGGATATTACAATTCTACCATATGAAGATAGTCTTCCTATAACCCTTTAAATTCTATCATGCAGGCTCGTATCATGTCTTCAAGAATTTGGATAGTTCGTTCAGACTGCTCGTCTGTCTGGGGATAATATGAAGTACTGAACTTCAGATGAGTTCCTAAATTTTCTTGGAGACTTTCTCAAAAATGCGATTAGAATCTCATGTCTCCATCTGACACAATGCTAATTGGAACTCCGTGTGGACGAACTATTTCCTTAATATATTTATCTGCAAGAATTTCTGTTGACTTATCCACTCTGAAAGGTAGGAAGTGGGCTGATTTTGTGAGGCAATCAATGATTACCCATACTGCATTGTTACCCTTAGGACTACGGGGTAGAGCAGAAACAAAATCCATGGTGATATGTTCTCACTTCCATTCGGGTATCAGTAATGGTTATAAAAGTCCAGCTGTTCTCTGATGTTGTATCTTTATCTGCTGGCAAACCAAGCACTTAGCGACATATTAGGCTATCTCTCTCTTCATAGCATTCCACCAAAAGTTCTGCTTCAAGTTTTGATACATTTTAGTTCCTCCTGGATGTATGGAATAAGCCAAACTATGTGCCTCTGTCAGAATTTTCTGTCGAACTTTCCCTTGTGGTACACAAATTCTATTACCAAAATAAAGTGAACCATCTGAATGAATACAGACATCAGTCCTTAGTCTATCTTCTACTTGAGCTCTGAATTTCTGTAATCCGGGGTGTTCCTTTTGAGCTTCTTTAATTTCATCCATCAGGGTTGGTTGAATCTGAAAAGTCATTAACTGATTTGACTCATCAGTTCCCTATACTAGCATTAAGTACAATTTTATGATTTCCCGAAGCAATTCCTTCTGTTGAGCGAGTTGTGCTAGTACTTTATTCTCCAGTTTTCTGCTCAAGGCATCTGGTACTATATTGACCTTTTCAAGATAGTATTGTAAGTTTATGTCATAGTCTACCATCAATTCAAGCCACCGCCTTTACCTCATGATTAGCTTTTTTTGCGTGAAAATATACTTAAGACTCTTGTGATCAGTATAGATCAATACCTTGTCTCCTAGAAGATAATGTCTCTAGATCTTCAATGCGAATATTACTGTTGCTAGCTCTAAGTCATGAGTTGGGTAATTTCTCTCGTGTGGCTTCAATTGCCTGGATGCATAATCTATGACATGATCATGATGCATCAATACACATTCTAGACCCTTTCCCAATGCATTACTGTATACAACCATCCCTTTTGTCCCTGAGGGAGTCTTCAAGATTGGAGCTGTAATTAATTTCTCCTTTAATTGTTCAAATGCTGCAGTACATTCTTCCGTCCATATATACTTTTTTTTGGTGAGCTTTGTTAACGGGGCATCAATTTTAGAGAAGTCTTGGATAAATCTTCTATAATATCCGGTTAGTCCAATAAAGCTTTTAATTTCTGTTACTGTTCTTGGAATTGGCCAGTCCTTTACTGCTTGAATCTTACTGGAGTCAACTGAAATTCCTTCTTTCGAAACCATATGACCAAAGAAAGCATATAGTCCAACCATAACTCACACTTGCTCTGCTTAGCTTGAAGCCGTTCCTGCTAGAGCGTCTGCAATACTATCCTCAAGTGTTCTACATGCTCCCTGTTGCTCTTGGAATATATCAAGATATCATCGATGAATACAGCGCCAAACTAATCCAAATATGGCGAGAAAATTCGGTTCATCAAATTCATAAAGACCGCTCGGGCATTGGTCACTCTGAAGGGCATGACTAGAAATTCATAATAACCATAGCGAGTTCTGAATGCTGTCTTCTGAATATCCTTTTTCTTCACCTTTAACTGATGATAACCCGATTATAAATCCAATTTAGAAAATACTCAAGCTACATGAAGTTGATCAAAAATCATCAATTCTGGGTAAGGGATACTTATTCTTGATGGTAACCTTATTCAACTCTCTATAGTCTATACATAACCGCTTACCGCCATCCTTTTTATTTGCCAATAACACTGGAGCTCCCCATTATGAAGTACTCGGTCTAATAAGTTCCTTATCATAGTATTCTTGCAGGTGTTTCTTTAAAATCTCTAACTCAGTGGATACCATTATGCATGGAGCTTTAGATATTGGAACTGTGCCCGGAATGGTATCAATAGAGAACACAACTGCTCTGTCAGGTGGAAGTCCTGAGATGTCTTCAAACACATTTAGAAACTTATTCCATACTGGTACTTCTTTCTTTTGAATCTTAGAAGTAGTCATCTGTGTCTTTCTCTAGGCAGACTTTTCTCCGTCAAATTGAAACTCAGCTTGATGTGAAAATTTTAAAATAATTTTTATTTTTTGACAATCAATAACTGTATGGTACTTGCTGGGCTGAGTCATTCCTAAGATCACGTCATACCCTCTAGTATCTAGTACGAGCATATCTACTAATAATTTCCAGTTACAAAGTATTGGCCCAAAGGCCTTTCACTCTAGTTTTGATGATGATTAACTCATGTAGTTATGTGTACTAATAATCTTGTGATTTTAGTTTCAGATCTTTGACCAAGATATTAGTTGGTGATTGCTTCAAAACTCCATGATCCAGAAGCTTTCACATGTTGTTTCCAGAGCCCGAGCAACAAGATCATATACAACACTCATTGGAGTCAAGCTCGGTGGATCAAGTTTTGGATCGAGTTAGCTTGGAGACGGCGCTCTACAAGAAGACTTCGGTACCTAGTTTAGTTTCGTTTTTAGATCCATTTGTAAAGATTAGAATAGTATGATATGCTCAAGTTCACAACACACACACTTTTTATGTTTTGATTTTGGTTTTCGGTTTGATTGGTTTAACCGATCTTGGTTTTCATGAATAGATAAGTATCAAAACAAGTTTACATGTGTTTATGTATATTAGACATGTTCTATATACATGTATGCTTCATATCCTAGACAAACTTAATTTGATATACCTATTCATGTGTTTTAGGTTTTGTGTTTTAACAAAACATATTTTTGAAAATAAAGTCAAAAACTATGATATGTATATGTTTCTTGTATATTGGATTTCTATCCATATGCATCATGCTTTAAAGTATTTAAATATCATGTTTTTGTATTTGAATGAGTTTTGGAAAAGTCAGATTTTCTATTGAAAAATTCAAGTTTGGAAAAATACGGTTTTTGGTTTTCGGCAAAATTTCCATAACACAAAAATGGTTCAAACAGTTTGAAATCTTTGTTGAAAATTTTCACACAAGTTTGTATATCATTGTATTATGCTAAAACTATTTTTGTGAATTTTTGGAGATTTTATGGGATTTAATTGGATAATAAAAACCTAAGTTTTCAATCCCTAAAACAGAACTGCCAGGCTCTGACGGTCGACCGCACGGTCGACCGGACAAGTAGCCGGTCGACCGGAGCGGTCGACCGGACGTGCACAGATACGTGCACGCAGCCAGCCCATTGAGCCGGTCGACCGACTTAAAGTAACCCACTCTCGGGTTGCTCCGGTCGACCGGGCGGTTGACCGGCCAGAGAGCCGTTGCTCTCTGGTTCAGGGCCCGGTCGACCGGGCGGTCGACTGGTAGCAGCTAACGATCAAAAATCGACCGATGGTCGGTCGACCGGATGGTCAAATCTAACCATTTTTGGCTGAAAAGGCTATATTTTTAAAGAGGCTATAAAAACCCCATTTGTGACCAGTTTTCACCAAGAATTTTTGGGCTAAAATTTATGAGCTTTCTCTAGTATTTATATAAGTTTGAAAAGAGTTTCTTTGTGCCAAAAAGATCAATCTTTACTGTTTTTAAAAGTGTTTCATTATTTCAAAGAAAAATAGTCTTTTGGGAATTTGTTTTGGTTTAATTATTCTATATCTTTGTGGAGATTTCCCAAGTGATTTTTCTTTATTTTAAACACTTTGTTTTTCATACTTGAGCTTCATTCTATCCTATCTATAGGGTCTTTGTGTTTGTGGAAAAAAGAGATTGGTTTGTGATCTTTTGATCACCAAGTTGTAAACCCTAGTTTTGCTTGGCTTTGTGCCTTTCCCTCATAGTGTTGAGGAGATTGTTCAAGTGGGTTGCATCCCTCTAGTTATGAGGTGATCCTTGTGTAGCTTTGTGCTTATCCCTCAAGTTGTGAGGTGATTGTCTTGGTTGGCTTGGTGCTTTGCCTCTAGTGAGAGGTTGTGGTTGTAAAGAGAGGAGTTGGGTACTCCTAGTTATTATATTGCCCCAAATCCTCGGTGGAGGTTCCCTGTGTGGGAGTCCTTTGTGGACAAGCTAGTGGATTCGAAATCCTTCTGGGTGAAGGCGAGGATGTAGAGCTGGGTGCTCGAACCTCGAAATAAATCTTGTTGTTTGCGCTTGATCCATTGACTCTTACTCTTTCTCTCTCTCTCTCTCTCTCTTTGTGTTGTGCCTTGCATTATTTCACATTGATCATTTATATTTATATGCTTGGCTTGGTTGTGTGTGCATCACTTATTGGTTGCATTAAGTGTAATTGCAATTAATTTTTAAATTTCGCATTTAGTTCATTAGATTAGCATTATCACCTATTTACCCCCTAGGTGATTTCAATTGGTATCAGAGCCTACGCTCCTGATACTTGGTTTAACAACCTAGGAGTGAGATCTTGGTTGCTAATCTTCATTTACATTTGCACACATATAGTTTGCACTCATGGATAGCCCTCCTATGTTTGATATTTTTAGACTTGATATTTGGAAGGCCAAGATGAGTTGTCATTTGAAAACCCTAGGATATAAAGTTTATCATGCCACCACTAAAGAATCCTACCCCAATGATAGCAAACATAGAAAGGCCAATGCACTAGCCCTTAAGAGACTTAGAGCACCTCTTGATAAAGATCTTTTATATGTGTTTGCTCACTATGATTTGGCCTTTACAGTTTGGAGCATTTTGACTTCTCCCGAGCTACCAAAGATTATCGATAAGATGAGGAGATCTAGGAGAGACAAGTCCGAAGAGCACTGCCTCATGGTCCAAGGGAATGACTCCCTTGAGGTACAGTCGGAATCTCAACTAGATGATAGCTCTAGTTCCTATTGCTATGGGTGTTTAGAAGTACAAACCTTAAATGTAGAACTTGCTACAAAGCTTGAAAATTTTTTGAAAAAACATGACCTTTTGAAAAAGAAAAATTTTGAACTAAAAGAAGAATATAAGGATTTGTGTTCAAGTTTTGAATTGATTTTGCAAGAGAAGGAAGAGATTGCTAGTGAACGTGACTCACTTAAATCTCAACTAGACCTTGCCCTAAAGGAAAATGAATTTTTGAAAAGTAAAAATGATTGTGATGATGTTTTGAAAAACAATGAAGTTTTATCTTCAAAATTAGATTTTATTGTAAAAGATAATCATTCTTTGAAAAATGAAATTGATTTCATCACAAAAGAATTAGATTTAGTTTTAAAGAAAAATGAATCTTTAAAAATTGATATAGACTCACATGTTTGTCATGCTAGTGTAGCTTCACCAAGCACATCTATTGCATGCTCCACTTTTTCTTCTAGTATTGAAAATGATATAAATGTTTTGAAGAAAAGTGTTGATTGTTTGGGCTCCACTTTGAGCCAATGTGCTTTGAATCATACACGCTTGGAATTCTTGGTTCGAAAGAAACAAGTTCCATCTTTGCATGCACACCCTCCACGGCATATACATGCTCCTCACGTATACACCCATCACACTTTGTATGCTCATGTGTACACATGCACACATTATGGATGAAAGGGCCACCTTGTTAAATTTTGTTATGATCGTATACATGATGTTAATTTAGCATCTAATTTTGTTTGGGTTAGGAAAGGTTCTAACCCTTATGGACCCAAAAGAAAATGGGTACCAAAGACCACCCCTATTGTATTTGATGTAGGTGTGGGCTCTCACATGACGTAAGAATAGCAGTACCTTAGAGTGGATACGTTTCGTGCTTCATGATGACCATTTGGATGCATCACTTTAAAGGGAAGGTTTGGTGGGTAGACCACCTTGGTTTGGAGAACTAGAGAGGTGCCTTCATCAGTTTTGGTATCGATCTCTAACTCCCATTTTTATTTACATGCTTTCACATCATTGATTTATAGCATGTCATGTTTTATTGTTCATTATGCTTATGCCATGTTCATTAGATTAGTGATATACATGTTTAGTTATTTGAGACACCCATATTTTATATGTATCTATATCTATGTGTTCTCACTTTGTTTTTAACTAATATGTATGTCCTAAATCTAATGCACATGCATATACATAATGATCATATAGATGTTTGTGATATTTTGTTTTATTGCTTCATGTTTTGATTAGTATGTTGAAATGCCATGATTATTAGACCTTTGACATGCATGTATAGCCTTTGAGATCACCCTTGTTTATAAGGACCCATATGTTGTGATTCTCACCATTGTTTAGCTATTATGCATATCATAATTCTAATAGCATGTGGATTTACATAATGATCGGCTTTATGTTTATCATGTTGACTTATGTCTTGTTTTATGCTTCACGTTTTGATTACTTGTTTAAATGTTAGTTTTCATTAAAACTAGGATATATACTTGTACATATAGTGGGCCACAAATAGATCATTATATATTTGTGCTTGAACGCTTATTTGTATCCATTAGATGTGCTAGTATAGTCTAGTTTTGATAATTCATGCATTTCAACTTGTATTCTCCATTTTGGACATGTTTTATGATCATGTGTTTTCACTTCATGTATATGTTTATTTTGCCAAACCATAAGATATACATGTATATCTCTTGAGTCATTTGCTTTTCATGTAAATCATTATTATGGACTCAATTGTGTTTAGGGATATGTATGTATACTTCTCGTTTTGTCAAAACATACATACTCCTTGAAGAATAAATAGTTTTGATGATTTTCATATTTAAGGAATATCGAGCTTGATTGCCTATTTTCGTGGTTATGTTCTTCACATCTTATTAGAGTACTCACCTTTCTTGTTTAGTCATGTTTGTTTTCATGAGTCATATTCATGCTTTATCGACTTTGAGTATTGGATATCATGTGAATTTCATGTTTCATGAAAAATATTTTTGTTTTATTCCTTACTTGAAGGATTTTGTACTAGTTTACAAGATTTTTCATTTAACTAGTAGCGAGATTCTTCGTCATGGTAGAGTTTTCAAACATACTATATTTTTCAAACCTATTTTGAAAACCCCTACCTTCCAATGGGCGGTTGGATGGGAGACCATGCCTTGTATGTTTTATATTGAAAATCATTTTAAACATGAGCATGAATGGGTGGTAGGTTATATGAGGTATACACTCGATCTTTATTGTTTCAATTGGTATCATTGGATCTTTTCAATTGATATCAATATTGACATTTTTCTTGTATACTCATATATATTTTTTTTGTGTATGTATGCTTTCACTTCAAATTGTATCAATTTCGATTGGTATCTAATTTTTCATACATATATCTGTTTATGCATAAGCTTATAACAAATAAATTTGACCATCATTTTATTTGGTATTTCATAAAGGGGGAGAAAATTCGTATTTTATCTTTCAATTGGTATTTTGTTTACTGTTGATTTCTACTCCCATACTTTATGGTGAAAATTGTTCGTATTTTGGTATCATATGTTCTAAATGACAAATACTTACAATTGGTATCATTTTGTATCAAGATGTGTATTTGAATACTTTTAATTGGTATCAAGATTTTATTTGTTTTTCTCACAATTGGTATCAATGCCTTATTTACTTTCAATTGGTATATGTTCACTTTCAATTGGTATTAAATGTACTACTTTACACATTTTTTAATTGGTATCATAATTGATTGCACCCCTCATTGTATCATATTTTTTTTTTGACAAAAGGGGGAGAGCATTTTTTTATTTTGTTTGTGACCCCTTTGTTGATGATTGACAAAAAGGGGGAGAATTATTTGAGTTTATATGCATGTTTTGTTTATCTAGAAACTTATTAGTTTGTCGTTTAATTGGTATCAAGAGCTTTATTTAAAAGAACATGTTTTTATATACATGTTTTGTTTATCTAGAAACTTATTAGTTTGTCGTTTAATTGATATCAAGAGCTTTATTTAAAAGAACATTTTTTTTGGTATCAAGAGCTTGTTTTAATTTTTATTGGTATCAAGAGCTTGTTTTAATTGGTATCAAGAGCATTATTTAAGAGCATGTTTTTATTGGTATCAAGTTTGGTATTAAGAGCATGTTTTTGTATTTAGTATCTTGTTTATGCATGTCTATACATTTTCATGTTTGATATTCATTGCATTTATTTATTATTTATTCCTATGCATGAGTTAAGGGGGAGCTTCTTTGAAGCTTAACTTTAATCCTTGCATATATAACTCCAAGAGTTTTGTCATCATCAAAAAGGAGGAGATTGTTGGCCCAAAGGCCTTCCACTCTAGTTTTGATGATGATTAACTCAAGTAGTTATGTGTACTAATAATCTTGTGATTTTAGTTTCAGATCTTTAACCAAAATATTAGTTAGTGATTGCTTCAAAACTCCGTGATCCGGAAGCTTTCACATGTTGTTTCCAGAGCCCGAGCAACAAGATCATATATAGCACTCATTGGAGTCAAGCTCGGTGGATCGAGTCGGGTTGGAGACGGCGCTCTACAAGAATATTTTGGTACCTGTTTAGTTTCGTGTTTAGATCCATTTGTAAAGATTAGAATAGTATGATATGCTCAAGTTCACAACATACACACGTTTTATGTTTTGATTTTGGTTTTCGGTTTGATTGGTTTAACCGATCTTGGTTTTCATGAATAGATAAGTATCAAAACAAGTTTACATGTGTTTATGTATATTAGACATGTTCTATATACATGTATGCTTCATATCCTAGACAAACTTAATTTGATATACCTATTCATGTGTTTTAGGTTTTGAGTTTTAACAAAACATATTTTTAAAAATAAAGTCAAAAACTATGATATGTATATGTTTCTTGTATATTGGATTTCTATCCATATGAATCATGCTTCAAAGTACTTAAATATCATGTTTTTTTATTTGAATGAGTTTTGGAAAAATTAGATTTTCTATTGAAAAATTCAAGTTTGGAAAAATACGGTTTTTGGTTTTCGGCAAAATTTCCATGACACAAAAATGGTTCAAAAAGTTTGAAATTTGTGTTGAAATTTTTCACACAAGTTTGTATATCATTATATTATGCTAAAACTATTTTTGTGGATTTTTGAGATTTTATGGGATTTAATTGGATAATAAAAAATTAAGTTTTCAATCCCTAAAACAGAACTGCCAGGCTCTGGCGGTAGACCGCACGGTCGACCGGACCAGTAGCCGGTCGACCGGAGCGGTCGACCGGACGTGCACAGATACGTGCACGCAGCCAGCCCATTGAGCCGGTCGACCGACTGAAAGCAACCCACTCTCAGGTTGCTCCGGTCGACCGGGCGGTCGACCGGCCAGAGAGCCGTTACTCTCTGGTTCAGGGCCCGATCGACCGGGCGGTCGACCGGTAGCAGCTAACGGTCAAAAATTGACCGTTGGCCGGTCGACCGGATGGTCAAATCTGACCATTTTTGGCTAAAACGGCTATATTTTTAAAGAGGCTATAAAAACCCCATTTGTGACAGTTTTCACCAAGAATTTTTGGGCTAAAATTTCTGAGCTTTCTCCAGTGTTTATACAAGTTTGAAAAGAGTTTCTTTGTGCCAAAAAGATCAATCTTTACTGTTTTTAAAAGTGTTTCATTATTTCAAAGAAAAATAGTCTTTTAGGAATTTGTTTTGGTTTAATTACTCTATATCTTTGTAGAGATTTCCCAAGTGATTTTTCTTTGTTTTAAACACTTTGTTTTCCATACTTGAGCTTCATTCTATCCTATCTATAGGGTCTTTGTGTTTGTGGGAAAAAGAGATTGGTTTGTGATCTTTTGATCACCAAGTTGTAAACCCTATTTTTGCTTGGCTTTGTGCCTTTCCCTCATAGTCTTGAGGAGGTTGTGCAAGTGGGTTGCATCCCTCTAGTTGTGAGGTGATCCTTGTGTAGCTTTGTGCTTATCCCTTAAGTTGTGAGGTGATTGTTTTGGTTGGCTTGGTGCTTTGCCTCTAGTGAGAGGTTGTGGTTGTAAAGAAAGGAGTTGGGTACTCCTAGTTATTGTATTGCCCTAAATCCTCGGTGGAGGTTCCCTGTGTGGGAGTCCTTTGTGAACAAGCTAGTGATTCGAAATCCTTCTGGGTGAAGGCGGGGATGTAGAGCTGGGTGCTCGAACTTCGAAACAAATCTTGTTGTTTGCGCTTGATCCATTAACTCTTACTCTTTCTCTCTCTCTCTTTGTATTGTGCCTTGCATTATTTCACATTGATCATTCATATTTATACGCTTGGCTTGGTTGTGTGTGCATCACTTATTGGTTGCATTAAGTGTAATTGCAATTAGTTTTTAAATTTTGCATTTAGTTCATTAGATTAGCATTATCACCTATTCACCCCCCTCTAGGTGATTTCACATAGCTCTACTATCCAATTTTTACAAAATCTATTGGAGATGACTACACCCATTACCGGTCCTAATCTCCCACTTGTTGTCTAAACATTCAACACAGGTATAGAATGTAAAGCAGTAAAACTATTTGATATGAAACAATGAGAAGCGTCAGAATAAAAAAGAGCTAGAACAGGTTTAGAGTGCACCGTGATCTTACCTGTTATCACCTCTTTGGAAGTTTCAGCCGCTTCCACTGTAGTGTTCTAAGCTTGTCCCCTTCCGCAACTTGCTGCAGGTTTGCCTTCCCTTTGAACTGGGCAGAAAACCTATTGTTATGGAGGGAGAGCGTCCCTCCTAACCACTAGCCCTAGGTGCCTCTTTCCAATGGGTACTGGAGGTGCCGATAAAGTCCGGTTCAATATCCCAGTTCTCTTACGGGGACAGCTTTCTAATGAGTGGTCACCAGAGCCACATATCAGGCATAACCCATTTGCATTACGGCACTCCTGCTAAGTGTGATCTGCCTTCTGGCAATAACCACATATAGGAAGTGGTCGGGTTATCTGAAGAAGGGCTGATCAAAATGTCATCTAATCATTAGGACTTTTGCAGCTCTGACTGGACCTCCTCTGCCCAATTGCTGAAATGACCTCTTCATGGCCTGGTTCCTCATCTAATTAAGATTCTTTTTCTCCAGTTCTATCTCCACCTCCCGAGGTACAGTGAGGACCTGGGAATATGTTTTCAGTTGTTGGGGAATCAAGAGGACTAGAATATCCATTTATAAGCCCTGCCGAAATCTACTTACCCGCTTCTCTTTATGGTCAACATATATGGAGCAAAATGGCTAACTCAGTGGTATACTCATCCACAAATCGGTTCCATTGCTGAAGTCAGATGAACTATTCTTCCAACTCCTTCTGAGCTGTGGTAGGGAAGAATCTATCAAAAGCTCTTAGAGAATTGCCCCAAATGATTAGTTTATCCAGTCTTGCTTCTTTAGCTAAACACCAGGTTCTGCCTACATCCTTCAGTTGACTCTTAGCGACCTCTACCTGATTTTTCTCTGGGACCCGTTCTGCTTTCAAAAGATCAGTAATGTCGATTAGCCATTGTTCGACATCTAGTGGTCTCTCTTCCCCTTTGAATATTGCCGGCGGCAACTGCCTGAAGTTCGATCATTGCCCGACCTTTGTTCCTTAGGAGTTGCTATAAATCCTTGCCAAAGGAGTTCTATATGCTTTTATTGATTCTCCATCATATTTGAATAACCCTCAGAATATCTGCATTCTCTCTTGTGGGTCTGTTCTGTGATCGTCCGAAGCTGTTATGACCCATCCTTCTATCCATATCTATATTGGTATGACTAGAAATTGGAAAGCAAAAAGATAGATTGATTTTAGGAATCAAGGAAAGGAGTATCAGAAAGGAATAGATAACTTTGTACATTCTAGTTGGATTGTATAACCAAGACTCCTACATTCCAATTGCAAATTAATATCCCATTAATTTGCTGCTTAGTTGTACTATAGGTGTGAGAACCTAGGCTCTAATACCAACGTGTAAGGCCCCACCCTGACGGATACGGAGATACTACTGTAATGTATATACGCAGGACATAAACATCCTCACATATATACATTAAGCATTAGTACAGACCAGAATCAGAGTGTGAAAGTACATAGTGTATATACATTCCAACATATAGAGTAAAATTTACAATGTTATCACATAGCGTGATATAATATTACAAGTATATTACATCACGGCCAATTATAATAATAAGATTTACAATATGTACAATACAAAAGATGCTCACGTGCTAAGGGAAAATCCTGTGAGCTAGTAGGAAGAGTCAGGAACAGAAGAGCTGGGACTAGTCAGCTTGCTCCAAGAGGTATGCTTAATCTTCGATAAAGGGCTCTAATTCAATCCAAGCTACAGAACCTAAATATGCAAGTCCAGGGGAGTCAGAAACTCTCCAACAAGTGTTCAGGTTAATGCCAAGTGCCATGCATAGATAAGTACATATGTATCGATAAATCCTAATTAGAAAGCAGGCATCAAAGGCTGTGTCGAATGTACAGAAATAATAAGCATGCAACGAAGGCATATGCTGATAAAAGCGATTAAACATGAATAAATATTTTATTACCATTTTTTTAATATTTATTCTTATCACTCGTCCTACGCATATGTCTAGGTATGTGTAATAGTATCCCAGCACACATACATCCACATCTGTGTAAGTCGAGGTTGTTATTGGAAACCAACGGGGGGGTATCAAAGAACAATGTTTACAGTGGGTCCTATAAATGCCCGTGACCATGGTCCATGATGTTCCATTGCTAGTATTCAGAACCGGCCGCAAGTCTTAGATGAAGGTCTTATTGTATGCCTTTTTTCATGAATGTAATAGAATGTAGGGAGCCAGCGCTCCCCTCGGAACACCTGGAGGCCCTCAGGTCGGACCAAAAGTTTTGGTTGCACAACATACCTAATATCACTGTAAACACGAACATATGTTAATATCTGCAAGTTTCTCCCGACCCAGTGTAAGTTGTACTTTTCGATTTATTAGATAGTTATCAGATTAAAGGAATTGTTGGCCCGGAGGCCTTCCACTCTAGTTTTGATGATGATTAACTCATGTAGTTATGTTTACTAATTATCTTGTGATTTTAGTTTCAGATCATGTAACAAGATATTAGTTGGTGATTGCTTCAAAAAGAGGAGTTTGGAAGCTTTCACATGGTGATTCCAGTGCCCGAGCATCAAGATCATACCTTTGCACTTGATGGATCACGTTCTGGATCGAGTCGACTTGAAGATGGAAGATCGTCAAGAAGACTAGGTATCCATAGTTTAGTGTGTTTTAGATCCATGTGTAAAGCATAGAATAGTTGATATGCTCAAGTGCACAATACACACACGTTTTATGTTTGGATATTGGTTTTTCGGTTTTGGTTTAACCAATATTTGTTTTCATGAATAGTTGATCAAAACAAGTTTAAATTGGTTTATGTATAGTAGATTCATTCTATACATGCATGTTTAACTTTTAGACAAACTTATTTTGACTATCCTATTCATGTATTGAAATATCCAAGTTTGATAAAATATAAGTTTTGGTTTTTGGTAAAACTTTCAAAACACAAAAATAGTTCAAATTGCTTGATATTTGAGTTGAAATTTTTATCACATGTTTATATATCAATGCAAAATGGTAAAACTATTTTTGGGAATTTTTACAAGATTTATAAGAATTATTAAAAATATTTTAACATGTTTTTCTGACCCAGTTTCTGACCCAGAACAGTGGCTGACAGGCCAGGTCGGCCGACCGCACGGTCGACCGAACCAAGGGCCGGTCGACCGAGCTGTCGATCGACGTGCACAGCCTTGTGCACGTCTGGCAGACACATGGGCCGGTCGACCGGGCGGTCGACCGGACCAGAGGGCAGTGCTCTCTGTATTTGGGCGGTCGACCGGGCGGTCGACCGGAAGCCCCAATGGTCATATTTATGACTGTTGGCGGTCGACCGACCGGTCGACTGCTGGCCTGTCAGGCTGACAGATCCGCCTAACAGCTAGTTTTCTGTTTGGGCTATAAATACCCCATTTCTTGGGGGTTTTGCAAAAGATTTTTAAGAGCAAAAATTTTCCTATTCTCTGGTTTTAAAAACAAGTTTTCAAAGTGTTTTAGAGCTCAAAAGGATTCATCTTATTTGTTTTTAAGTGTTTTGTTATTTCAAAGAAAATAGGTTTTTGGGAATTGGTTTCTTGTTCTTCATTTCTATATCAATTTGATATTTTCCTAAGAGTTTTTTCTTTGATCAAAATAATTGTTTTCCACACTTGAGCTATCATTCTATGCTAATCTATTTAGGATCTTTGTTTTGTGAAAAAGTGATTATTTGAGGTTGATTGAGCCTCCAAGTTGCAAACACCCTTGTTTTGTTGTATCCCTCTTTGGTAGAGGTTGATCGGGTGATTGGTTTGCTCCCTCTTTGGTAGAGGTTGAGGCTTGTGGTTTGCTCCCTCTAGTAAGAGGTGGAGATTAGTTGTAACCCTCTTCGGTAGAGGTGTTGGTTGTTGTTTGGCTACGGGCCTACCCCTCGGTTGTGAGGCGGTGTTTGAGAGAGGAGTTCGGTACTCCCTTGTTGTAAAAATCCTCCTCGGTGGAGGTTCCCTCGGTGGGAGTCCTCGGTGAATAAGATAGTGGATTAGAAATCCTTCTCGGTGAAGGCGGGGACGTAGAGCTAGGGGCTCGAACCTCGAAACATATCTTTGTGTTTGCGTTTGATCCATTGTCTCTTAACTCTCTCTTTATTTGTGTTGTGCATAGCATCTTTCATTCATTCATATCTTATTGCTTGCATTTGTGCCTTGCATTGTTTCATATTGTTCATCCTTATATGCTTGGCTTGCTTGTGTGTGTGCCTCACTTGTACTTAACCACAAGAGCTTCTTATAGCACCTCAACCCTTATATAGGGGAATCAAGAGGAGTTAGTCCAGAGCCCTTCACGGGGAATTTGGCTACACTTGTTGGTTGTATTGAGTGTGTTACAAAATTGTTTTAGCTTCCGCATTTAGTTTCTAGATTAGCATTATCACCTATTCACCCCCCTCTAGGTGATTTCAATTGGTATCAGAGCCTACGCTCTTGATACTTTAGGCTTAACATCCTAGGAGTGAGATCCTTTGTTTGCTAATCTACCATTTGCATTTGCACATTTGTTTGCTTGCACACATATAGTTTGGACCCATGGACTTCATGACCCCACCTATGTTTGACCCTTCCAACATCATTGTTTGGAAGATTAGGATGTCCGTTTATTTACAAGCCCTAGGATATAAGGTTCACCAAGCCATTACCAAGAATCCAACCCTCATGATAGAAAGCATATAAAAGCCAATGCAATAGCCCTAGAGGCACTTAGAGCATCACATCATAAAGATTATTTACATGTGTTTGCTCACTATGATTCGGCTTATGCAGTTTGGAGCATTTTGACTTCTCCCGAGCTACCAAAGATTATCGAAAGGAAGAGAAGATCTAGAAGAGATGAGTCCGAAGAATATTGCTTCATGATCCAAGGGAATGACTCCCTTGAGGTACACTTGGACACTCAACTAGATGCTAGTTCTAATTCATATTGTAATGAATGTCTAGAAGCTCAAGCTATGAATGATGAACTTGCTAAAAATTGTGAAAATTTGATTTTCAAATACAAACTATTGAAAAATGATAGTCTTGTTTTAAAAGAAGAAAATAAAAATTTGTCTTCTAAATTGAGATTGTTTTGCAAGAGAAGGAAGAGGTTTCTAGTGAATGTAACTCACTTAGATCTCAACTTGATCTTGCCCTAAAAGAAAATGAGTTTTTGAAAAATAAAAATAATTGTGAAAATGTTTTGAAGAAAAATGAAAACCTGTCTTCAAAAATTAATTTTGTTTTAAAAGAAAATGATTCTTTAAAAATGAAAATAATTTCTATTTCAAATGATTTAGATGTATGTTTAAAGAAAAATGAGTCTTTAAAAATTGATATTGACTCTCATGTTTGCCATGCTAGGGTAGTATCTCATACTTCACCTATTGTATGCCACACTTCTTCTTTGATTGATAATGATATTAATGTTTTGAAGAAGAGTGTTGATTGTTTGGGCTCCACTTTGAGCCAATGTGTTGTGGGCCATACACGCTTGGAATCTTTGTTTCGAAAGAAACAAATTTCATCTATTCATGCACACCCTCCACGGCATACACATGCTTCACACGGACACACCCATCACATGTATGCTCATGTGTACACTTGTACACATTGTGGACGTAAGGGCCACCTTGCTAAATTTTGTTATGATAGAATACATGTTTCTAATTTAGCAAATAAATTTGTTTGGGTTAGGAAAGATGCTAATCCCCATGGATCCAAAGAGTGTGGGTATAAATTTGTTTGGGTTAGGAAAGATGCTAAACCCCATGGACCCAAAAGAGTGTGGGTACCAAAGACCACCCCTATTGTTTATGATGTAGGTGTGGGCTCTCGCATGACATGAGAGTAGCGGTACCTTGGAGTGGATGCGTTCCGTACTTAAAGGAAACATTTTGGATGCATCACTTTCAAGGGATGTTTGATGGGGAAGACCACCTTATTTTGGAGACATGGAGAGTTGCCTCATAGGTTTTGGTAACGGTCTCTTACTCCTTATTTATTTATGCATGCTTTTCATGTTCATTATTTATAGCATGTTTTGTTGTTTATATGATCATTATGAAAATGCCATGATTATTAGACTCTTGACATGCATGTATAGCATTTTGAGACACCCATCTTTAAATGGACTATTATTTTGTGTTCTCACCATTTGTTTAGCTATCATGTTTATCATAGGTTTAATAACATGTGGATTTTCTTAATAATTATGTTTAAGATTTATCATGATGATTTTATCTTGTTTTATGCTTCATGCTTTGAATATATGTTTAAATATTAGTTTTCATTAAGACTAGGTATATATTTGTGCATATAGTGGGCCACAAATAAATCTATATATGTTTGTGCTTGATTGCTTATTTGTTCCCATTAGATGTGCTAGTATAGTTTAGTTTTGATGATTCATACATTTTAAACTTGTATTCCCATTTTTGGATTTGTTTCATGTTTTTGTGTTTATGTTTAACTTCATGTATATGTCTATTGTTGACTGATTTTTCCTGCACACAAAAGTTAGAATATTAGATTAAGAATAGATGTGCAAGGTTCTCAGTTCTAATCCGCGGTAGCAAGGCTATGCGGGTCGTGATCCTCAAGGAGGGACTGCGATAGAAGCGTTAAGCAAGCTAATCTCTAAAATTTATCTTTTTTTAGTTAATTGTCACGATGGTATTTACAATGGGTGGTATTTACAGTGAAGTGGAAAAGAAGAATTTAGGAAGATGTGGATCTAAACTACAAAAAGGAAAATAAAAGAAAAGAAAATAAAATAAAAGAAATACTAACCTTGGTTGAAGAAATTATGAAATCTTAACACTTTCTACCTTGCTTTGGAGGCATGAACGCATAAGGCATAGGATCGATCTCAGTCCCCTGTTCGCATTTAGATCATCAAGACTTGCAAGCATGAATCGATACGCACCTTGAGGAGGAGAACATCTCCATGAAATATCGTTGGCTCTCGCTAAGACTCGTTATACTCGTGCTTCAGAAATCACTTGCATGCTCATACAAACCAACATAGATCACAGAGAAAAAGAAAAGAAAAACAAAATAAAAGTACACATAAGAATAAAGAACAAAATAAAAATTATACCTTTATTGATCAGCAGAGAAGAAGGAGGTACATCGGTGTCACGCTCAATATAATCCTCTCTCTCTCTTTAAAATAAAAAGAAAAGAAAATCTAACTACAAAATAAGAAACCCTAGAAGAAACCCTAATTTTGGCCCTTGGCTCGCCTCTGGACGATTCTGTACGTTGCATTGCAGTGATATTTATAGAGCAGAAGGCTGCAGAGTCCCAGTAGAACCTGCCCACGAAAACTGGTATTCCCTCTCATCTATATTGCCGCGGATGCGCGGCTTTTGCCGCGCCTCCGCGGCAATCTGGTGGCAGATTGCCACGCGCTTTGGCGCGTGGCTTCTCCTGGTCCGTCTCTGTGGGCTTCTGCTTCTGGAATTTTAATCCTGGCCTTTTAAATCTGGATTTTCGAGGTAACTTGGTAATCAAGTTACCCTTAATCCAGATTTCTTCAAATCTTCCTCCCACGAATTTCTTCTTTATCTTGGCCTTTTAATCTGATCCTGCAGGTGTTTAGGGTTGGATAGAAGTCCACCCTTCCCTAAACTTCAATAATTGCAACTCTAGCCCTTGCATAATTGCACTTTGACACTTGATATTTGCATTTTGACTCTTGGGCTTCAAATATGGGCTTTTGGGCTTCATTGGGCTTTATTTATTATTAAATTGATAATTCGAGGCCTGCACACAATAAATCACAAAATATTAATAATTGTGCAGAATTAAATGAATAAATACGAAAATGTGATGGTAAATATGATGATAAAAATGCACTTTTGACTACCAATCACACCCCCACACTTATCTTTTTGCTCGTCCTCGAGTAAAAACAAAGAAAAAGAAAAAGAAATGAAAAGTTAATCTAACCTAACTCACTTTCGTAGGAATCACGGTTGCACTTAGCACGTGCAACAAGCCGTTAAACCTCTAGGTTACCCTAGAGGACGAGTGTTGTCTCGTGAGGGTTTTCAGCGGATTGCACCCACAAAATCCGTAAAAAGGAAAATATTTGAATTATTATTGAAGAGACTAAGTAGTCTATAAGTTTTAGGATCCTCATTTTTATTCATTCCTCAAACCTAGTCTTAATAAAGTCAATTGTTGTCCATTTTAGGTAAGAATCAAAATTGAATTTCTAATATAGTCTTTTTCGTTACCAAAAGTCATATGCATCCTTATGTTTTTACTAGGAATTCCTTAACTTGGACTCTCATGCCTCTTTATTATTTTTATAACTTCATCTAATTTTCTTTCGTGTAAGTATCAAGGCTTCTTGAGGCCCTAATACCTAACTAATTGATTATTAGATGTGTTAATATAATTTTTTTTTTTTTTTTTTTTTTTTTTGGCATGTATAACTCATCTAATTTTCTTTCGTATAAGCATCAAGGCTTCTTGAGGCCCTAATACCTAACTAATTGATTATTAGATTTGTTAGTACATTTAAGTATTTTTCCTTAGTTCCCTCGGACTTTCTAATCCACCCATGTAGCGAACTTAAAGTCGGTGGCTCCCAAACCAGTCGGTTTTAGGGCACCAAGTGAGAAAACACCCCGCGGACTCAAATTCGAGTGAATTAGGCCCCAAAACTAAGGACTTTATTTATTTACTCACCTTTAGGCATGAATACTTATGCTTCTTGAGGCACATGTATCAGCTTAATTGGTGAATTATTTTTTTTTCTTTTTTTATTATTATTTTTTATGAGGCACAAGGTCTTTGTCTTAGAATCCTAGATATGCATTTGGTATGCACATTTCATTAAGGTAAAAATCAAGACTAATTATTTATTCAATTTCTCTCCTATACCTAAAAATTAAACAATTTATTTATTTTGACCAAGTTTTTAGAAATCCTAATCATGATTTTCCTAATCCTTAAAACTAACTTAGATTTCTTTCAAAAAAATAAGTCAAAATATTTCCTTTTTATAACAATTTTTTTTTTTTTAAAAAAATTTTTTTTTTTTATTAGCAATTTTTTTTTTTTTTTTTTTTAGTTTTTACCTATGTTAGTATGTTAGTAAAGCCCACCCCCACACTTATCTCATGCATTGTCCTCAATGTATGAATGAATGCATATATGCATGAAACAGAACAAGGGAAGGCGGAAGTTACCTTAGGGTGGTGGTTCCGGAGGTGGTCTAATTGGTCCACGAAATGCGGCCCAATCAAGATAACAGATAATTTGGTGGAACCCACCAGAAACTTTCCTTACATAACCCACTAAAATATATGTACAATCATGTTTAAGAATTTCCACCCCATCAAATTTCCAAATTTCATAATAAATTTCAGAGTTAATTGTCTCAACCTCCTTGTCCCAAAATGGAGTATGAAAAGATGGAATGATTGACTTGGACATGGGAAGTACGGGAACGAATACTGACTCAGGGAAGAAGCTCAAATCAAGTAAGGGCTCAGGAGTCGGGCTAGGTTCAAGAAGTGGGTCCAAGTCAAAAAATTGAAACTCAAGTCCACAATCATCTTCCCACAATGGAATGTGACTCAATGGTGGTGATTCAAGTTCAGGAATGATAGATGTGGGAATCAAAACTGACTCTAAAATATTACCTAAGTCGGGTAACAAAGCAGGAGTTAATAATGATTCAGGAATTTGAACTTGATCATAGATTTGAGAATCTCGGTCACATTCGAGTTCTAATTCGGGAAAGGAAAAACTTGCCAAATTATCAGAATTTGAAGTTTCGGCAAGTTCACAAGATGGTACTGAATTAGAAACTTGTTGTTCCAAGCAACTTGGTTCGTCGGCTCTAATCAAGTGGTCATCGATATCAGAATCAGCCGGCCGGTGTAAGCATTCCACCATCAAATCTATGTCATGATCACGGGCTAATTTAGCCTCAGTCATGGCAGCTAGCATTCCTTCATAGTCGATAGGTGCTTCTTGTTGAAAATAGGAAGGGTACTTGTGATAAAGTTGTGAGTCGGTGGACTCACGTATCATCATGTCTAAAATTGATGGTGAATTTTGCTTGGACTTATTTCTACTCATCATTTCCCAGATAGATGGATTTCTATTCTGAATGGGTGGATCTGAGTATGAATTTGGGAAAAATGTGGACTAGATGGATATGGAGGACAATTTGGTTGAGAATTAGACTCGGGGGACTCGAAACCCCATGAACTCTGTGACGAGTTGAAATTATTATGAAGATTATAGTCATAAGATGGAGTGTGTGGATTATATTCATTCGGATAAGACCATTCCGGCACACTAGATTGGTCAAAATTAGAGTATGCCGGGTTGGTAATATCCGAATAATAGTTAGGGGTGTAATATGGATTAAAATTGGAATTATTCTTATATGCCATATCACACCAACACAACAAAAAATAAACAAAACAAAAAAAAAAAAAAATTCTAACCTAAGTTAGGGTAGACCTATGACCTAGACGACTCCTAACTGGTTAGACCGTCCACAGGAGGTTGGGTGCAGACTTTGACCACAAGTTAATCAGCCAGGTCAGGGCAAGAGTGGTGGGAGGTTTTCCGTCAAAGACGTTCCTTAATTAAATAACCACCACACTTCGAGCTTTCGGCCCTCAATCCCCTTCCTAGACACTGATTTGGCAAGAGTCAACTTCCAACACCGTTCCCCCTTAGGATAATCTCCTAATTGAGTCCGAGATGTCCCTAGGGCCAACGTCTACTATTTTTTAGTTAGGTTTGGGTTAGTGAGTGCTTGGGATATGATTTTTGGGCTAAGGAAGGGTGATGAAATCCCCACCTTATCTTGTTAATGGGTTATGCCCTTAAGATGAATTAGTGCAAGTGTACAAGATAAATAGATAAGAATCACTCAAAGCAGAAAATCAACCAAGAGATGAATCCTATTCTACATGCAATGCGTACGTACCTTGCCTCCAGCACTCTTCAACAGTAAATAAAAATAATTGAAAAGACACGTGCCTAATATGCAAACGTCTAATCAACTTTTAACGATTACAACCAATTTTTTACTGTTGAATAACTTAGCAGGTATATGGTGAATAATACAGAAAGTTAAGTACTGCAGAAGCTGTATTTTGCAGAGCTGAAGAGCCTGCAGAAAATTGGTTAGGAGTCAACTCCTTTGTGCCGCGTTTGCGCGGCTTTTGCCGTGGGAACGCGGCACTCTGGAGGGATCCTGGGCTCTGCTTTCTTGAGCAGAGTCCCAGGTCCACTTATATGTCACTGCAGTTGCCAAAATATTGTTTCTTCACCTGTAACCTGCAACAGAAAAGAATAAAGAATAAGTTAATAATTAAAATTTTTTTTTTTTGTTTTAGAGATAACTTACCGTCCCTCCCCGGCAACGGCGCCAATTTGTTGACTGATTTTTCCTGCACACAAAAGTTAGAATATTAGATTAAGAATAGATGTGCAAGGTTCTCAGTTCTAATCCGCGGTAGCAAGGCTATGCGGGTCGTGATCCTCAAGGAGGGACTGCGATAGAAGCGTTAAGCAAGCTAATCTCTAAAATTTATCTTTTTTTAGTTAATTGTCACGATGGTATTTACAATGGGTGGTATTTACAGTGAAGTGGAAAAGAAGAATTTAGGAAGATGTGGATCTAAACTACAAAAAGGAAAATAAAAGAAAAGAAAATAAAATAAAAGAAATACTAACCTTGGTTGAAGAAATTATGAAATCTTAACACTTTCTACCTTGCTTTGGAGGCATGAACGCATAAGGCATAGGATCGATCTCAGTCCCCTGTTCGCATTTAGATCATCAAGACTTGCAAGCATGAATCGATACGCACCTTGAGGAGGAGAACATCTCCATGAAATATCGTTGGCTCTCGCTAAGACTCGTTATACTCGTGCTTCAGAAATCACTTGCATGCTCATACAAACCAACATAGATCACAGAGAAAAAGAAAAGAAAAACAAAATAAAAGTACACATAAGAATAAAGAACAAAATAAAAATTATACCTTTATTGATCAGCAGAGAAGAAGGAGGTACATCGGTGTCACGCTCAATATAATCCTCTCTCTCTCTTTAAAATAAAAAGAAAAGAAAATCTAACTACAAAATAAGAAACCCTAGAAGAAACCCTAATTTTGGCCCTTGGCTCGCCTCTGGACGATTCTGTACGTTGCATTGCAGTGATATTTATAGAGCAGAAGGCTGCAGAGTCCCAGTAGAACCTGCCCACGAAAACTGGTATTCCCTCTCATCTATATTGCCGCGGATGCGCGGCTTTTGCCGCGCCTCCGCGGCAATCTGGTGGCAGATTGCCACGCGCTTTGGCGCGTGGCTTCTCCTGGTCCGTCCCTGTGGGCTTCTGCTTCTGGAATTTTAATCCTGGCCTTTTAAATCTGGATTTTCGAGGTAACTTGGTAATCAAGTTACCCTTAATCCAGATTTCTTCAAATCTTCCTCCCACGAATTTCTTCTTTATCTTGGCCTTTTAATCTGATCCTGCAGGTGTTTAGGGTTGGATAGAAGTCCACCCTTCCCTAAACTTCAATAATTGCAACTCTAGCCCTTGCATAATTGCACTTTGACACTTGATATTTGCATTTTGACTCTTGGGCTTCAAATATGGGCTTTTGGGCTTCATTGGGCTTTATTTATTATTAAATTGATAATTCGAGGCCTGCACACAATAAATCACAAAATATTAATAATTGTGCAGAATTAAATGAATAAATACGAAAATGTGATGGTAAATATGATGATAAAATGCACTTTTGACTACCAATCATCTATTTTATCCAAACTATTGTTTATACATATACATCCTTTTGAGCCACGTGCCTTCATGCATATATCTTTGTGGACTCGTTGTGTTTGGATATGTATGTATACTTTAGTTTGTATAGGACATACATATACCTTGAAGATTAAATAAGTTTTGATGATTTCATGTTTTAAGGAATATTGAGCTTGATTGCATATTTTCATGATGCCATGTTTCACATCTTATTTGTACACTCACATTTATTGTTTACTCATGTGTTTTATTTCATGAGTCATATTTATGCTTAATTGGCTTAGAGTGTTGATTATCATGTGGATTTTGTGTTTCATGAAAAATATTTTATTTTATCCCTTGCTTGAAGGATTTCGTACTAGTTTAAAAGTTTTCCATTTAACTAGTTCGGATTCTTCGTTATGGTAGAGTTTTCAAACATACTATATTTTGTTTCAAATCTATTTTTGAAAACCCCTACCATCCAAGGGTGGTTGGATGGGAGATCATGCTCATGTATGCTTTATATTGAAAATCATTTTAAACATGAACATGATTGGGAGGATAGGTTATATGAGTTATACTTTGATATTATTGTTGTTTCAATTGGTATCATTGGATTCTTTCAATTGGTATCAATTTTGACCTTTCTTGTATACTCATATATGTTTGTATGTATGTATGTTTTTTAATTCCAATAGTATCAATTTTGATTGGTATTAAACTTTTCATACATATATATGTTTTATTTGTGCTTATTAATCACTATATCATTAAGCACAAAATTTTGTTTATGCTAAAGCTTGAGTTTTAACTTTGTTTCAATTGATTCAATTTTTCAACTGGTATCTTAATTCGAGCTTACGCATTGTTTTTGTTGGTATTTCATAAAAGGGGAGAAAATTCGATTTCATATTTCAATTGGTATTTGTATCTCCACTCCCTTACTTTATGATAGAAAATAAAAATTTTAAATTGATATCATATACAAAAAAAAGGAAAAATACTCTCTTTTGATATCAAGATTTTTATTTGAATGTTTTAAAATTGGTATCTCAAAATTTTGTTTAAAAAAAATAAATACAAAAGTTTTGATTTGTATTGCCTATATGCAAGAAGAGCTTAACATCTCTTCTACATATAGATTCATATTGAGTGTAGCTTGTATTGAGGAGCTTGACATCTCTTCTTTATGTGGTACACGTGTGTAGGGGGAGCTTCACATCTCCTCTATGCATTGCATAGTGTACGTTATGTGAATTAGGGCTTGTTATCCCTCCTTCATGTAATGTATCTATGTAGGGAAGCTTCACATCTTCCTCTTCATGAATGTATATCGTATATACCATTTGTTGATTGATCTATGTTTACTTTCAATTGGTATCAAGATGCTACTTGACATATTTTCAATTGATATCTTAATTGATTGTCACCCCTATATTGATATTTTTTGTTTTAGACAAAAAGGGGGAGAAAAATTTATTGATTTGGTTTTAGTTTTTACCCCTTTATTGATGATTGACAAAAATGGGGAGAATTATTTGAGAAGTTTTATATATGCATATTTATGTTTTGCATATATTAAGTTTAATTGGTATCTAGATGTTTTAATTGGTATCTAGAATATGTTTATTTGTTTTTGACAATTTCATTGATATCTAGATTCTTTTATTGTTTATGCATGATTATGCATTGTCATTCATTGCATATTTATTGTTTATTTGTTTATGCATGAGTTAAGGGAGAGCTTCTTTGAAGCTTAACTTTAATCCATGCATATATAACTCCATGAGTTTTGTCATCATCAAAAAGGGGGAGATAGTTGGCCCGGAGGCCTTCCACTCTAGTTTTGATGATGATTAACTCATGTAGTTATGTTTACTAATTATCTTGTGATTTTAGTTTCAGATCATGTCACAAGATATTAGTTGGTGATTGCTTCAAAAAGAGGAGTTTGGAAGCTTTCACATGGTGATTCCAGTGCCCGAGCATCAAGATCGTACCTTTGCACTCGGTGGATCACGTTTTGGATCGAGTCGACTTGAAGATGGAAGATCGTCAAGAAGACTTAGGTATCCATAGTTTAGTGTGTTTTAGATCCATGTGTAAAGCTTAGATAGTTGATATGCTCAAGTGCACAATACACACACGTTTTATGTTTGGATATTGGTTTTTCGGTTTTGGTTTAACCAATATTTGTTTTCATGAATAGTTGATCAAAACAAGTTTAAATTGGTTTATGTATAGTAGATTCATTCTATACATGCATGCTTAACTTTTAGATAAACTTATTTTGACTATCCTATTCATGTATTGAAATATCCAAGTTTGATAAAATACAAGTTTTGGTTTTTGGTAAAACTTTCAAAACACAAAAATAGTTCAAATTGCTGATATTTGAGTTGACATTTTTATCACATGTTTATATATTAATGCAAAATGGTAAAACTATTTTTGGGGATTTTTATAAGATTTATAAGAATTATTAGAAATATTTTAACATGTTTTTCTGAACCAGTTTCTGACCCAGAACAGTGGCTGACAGGCCAGGTCGGCCGACCGCACGGTCGACCGAACTAAGGGCCGGCCGACCGAGCGGTCGACCGACGTGCACAGCCTTGTGCACGTCTGGCAGACACATGGGCCGGTCGACCGGGCGGTCGACCGGACCAGAGAGCAGTGCTCTCTGTATCTGGGCGGTCGATCGGGCGGTCGACCGGAAGCCCCAACGGTCATATTTATGACCGTTGGCTGTCAACCGACCGGTCGACCGCTGGCCTGTCAGGCTGACAGATCAGCCTAACGACTAGTTTTCTGTTTGGGCTATAAATACCCCATTTCTTGGGGGTTTTGCAAAAGATTTTTAAGAGCAAAAATTTTCCTATTCTCTGGTTTTAAAAACAAGTTTTCAAAGTGTTTTAGAGCTTAAAAGGATTCATCTTATTTGTTATTAAGTGTTTTGTTATTTCAAAGAAAATAGGTTTTTGGGAATTGGTTTCTTGTTCTTCATTTCTATATCAATTTGGTATTTTCCCAAGAGTTTTTTCTTTGATCAAAACACTTGTTTTCCACACTTGAGCTATCATTCTATCCTAATCTATTTAGGATCTTTGTTTTGTGGAAAAGTGATTGTTTGAGGTTGATTGAGCCTCCAAGTTGTAAACACCCTTGCTTTGTTGTATCCCTCTTTGGTAGAGGTTGATCGGGTGATTGGTTTGCTCCCTCTTTGGCAGAGGTTGAGGCTTGTGGTTTGCTCCCTCTAGTGAGAGGTGGAGATTGGTTGTAACCCTCTTCGGTAGAGGTGTTGGTTGCTGTTTGGCTATGGGGCCTACCCCTCGGTTGTGAGGCGGTATTTGAGAGAGGAGTTCGGTACTCCTTGTTGTAAAAATCCTCCTCGGTGGAGGTTCCCTCGGTGGGAGTCCTCGGTGAACAAGATAGTGGATTAGAAATCCTTCTCGGTGAAGGCGGGGACGTAGAGCTAGGGGCTCGAACCTCGAAACATATCTTTGTGTTTGCGTTTGATCCATTGTCTCTTAACTCTCTCTCTTTATTTGTGTTGTGCATAGCATCTTTCATTCATTCATATCTTATTGCTTGCATTTGTGCCTTGCATTATTTCATATTGTTCATCCTTATATGCTTGGCTTGCTTGTGTGTGTGCCTCACTTGTACTTAACCACAAGAGCTTCATATAGCACCTCAACCCTTATCTAGGGGAATCAAGAGGAGTTAGTCCAGAGCCCTTCACGGGGAATTCGGTTACACTTGTTGGTTGCATTAAGTGTGTTGCAAAATTGTTTTAGCTTCCGCATTTAGTTTCTAGATTAGCATTATCACCTATTCACCCCCCTCTAGGTGATTTCAGGAATGTGTAGCATGTCAGGAATATCAGGTGTACATGAACAATATTAGAAGATCAGGTTAACATTCCCATAAGTGATAATTACAAGTCAGGTATAACATGTTGGATGGCAAGTGATAATAATTAGGTGTCAAGTGGTAACATGCCAGAGGTCAGTTATCAGGTGATAGCACATCAGAGGTCAGGTAATAGTACATCAGAGGTCGGGTGATAGTATGGCAAGCAATAGTAACCATTAATACAACTAGTTAGCAAGCAAATGATCATCCAAGCGGAGCTAAGCAGTATTGGAGGCACGGACATCGAACAGTATTTAACACAAAAGCGCCTGATAAAGCTACTGGAATGACTCGGCTTAGAAGGCGAGTCTAAAATCCGGCAGAGTTCCGCCTAGACGAATCTAGTGGTAAAGCGCTGAGCGCTAAGTATGCTACAAAGCGGAGCTGAGAGACTTGACGGTCTAAGCGTGCTTCTCTTTCAAGGAAGTGGCTGAGAGTCTGCTAAAGTACGCTCGTGGTCTGAGCGCACTCTGGGTAGCGACCATGAAACCCATAAGGGTACAAGCTTAAAACCAATTGGGTAGCTAGCCCGAGAGCGAGTAAAAACCCAAAGTCAGTACAAGGTTACCTACGTGAGACATTAGCACCACATGAGCATACATATAAACGTAAGAATTTATAAGCTACCGTGGAGTAGTGAAGCCTGGAGGCTGAGTAGAGAGCCCGGAGACCAAAGTACGCTCGAGGTCTAAGCGCCCTCTCGGTAGTTATCACGAACCCATAAGGGTACAGGCCTAAAATCAATTGGGTTGCCATCCAGAATGGGCAGAAACCCAGAGTCGATACAAAGGTACCTGTACGAGATGTTCTACACTATTACAAGCTTTATAGTATATCAGTCCGATACAAGTCAAGACATGTCCACAGAATACAACACACCCACACCCGTACAATAACACCGGACTGATACAAATACAGCATAATACCAATTCTAATACAGGTCTAGTTTTGCGAGGAAAGTCACTCGCCAAAAATACCAGTTTTAAAACTTCACGCGTCTGAATTTTCGAGCGAGGAAAAACATGAAGTGAGAGAAGGAGAGGGGCTTGCCCCTATGGTGGCCGCTAACCCTAGGGGTGGTGCACCACCTAGGCACCACCTCGTGGTGGTAGCCTAGGTGGTGGCCGGCCATGGTGATGGGAGATGGGAGTTGAGTGGATTAGGATATTTTGGAGGAGATATTTGGAGGAGGACTGTAGAATGAATAGAAGAATGAAGAAGTTTTTAGAATATGGTGGAAGGAAAAAGAAGGAAGGAAAAAGTAAAAGAAAAGAAAAGGAAAAAAAGAAGAAAAGTAATTGGAAGAAAAATAGGAAAATAATTGGAATGGTGAAATCCTCAGGTTTGGTCGCGAATGCGAAAAACTTTCAAAAAATACCAGAATCGTCTGAAAATCAAGTATCAGAATACGTACTCAGATACGTATCCCGATTTACGAGCATATTTCCTTATTTTCTCTTATTTATTTTTGCTCGTATAGCAGTACTGCATGATTTAACCTCTTTGGTAATCAAATTTGACCAATTTTAGTTTCAAATACTGTTTTTTAATATATTAGAATTTTCATGATTTTTAAGAAATTTTCTAAATTATTTTTATAAAAACCCTGAAATCGGGATTAATGGTATCGCTGATTATTTCCGGATTTTTAATTTTCAAATGGAGTCAAATTTTGAGAAATCACTTTCACACGCGTTTGAAGTGAAACGCGGAGTTGCTCAAACCTGCATTTAAGGTAAAATGCGGAGTTTCTTAGACCCGCATTTGAAGTCTGGATTTGTCCATGGGCGCGACGTTCATGTTTTTGTTGAAATGCGACCTTCAGGTTGAAAGGAGGTTCGCGTCGAGGACTTATCCTTAATGATTTTTAGACAGCCTATAAAATATCCTCCAAAGTTTTTGTAACTCCATGGTTGACTGAGATAGATTTTGAAATACTTTGGACTTCATTGATTTTGGGCTCCCCATGATTGAACTGTCAATCTTTTGAGATACTCTGAGTTTGATCTTATCTTGATTCTGGTCTTCCTGAGTGTACTATTGAACTGCTTGAAGCCTTCAGAGAAGATTATCACAAACGTCTTAGAAACTCAGTCTAGTACTTGTATAAGCTTCAGTTTGTTTATTGGTATATTATTGAATCAATAGAGTTATACATTACTTTTTGTCAGTTTACTGTTGAACTGAATGTAGAAGTAAGGACATACTCTTTTTATGTGGGAGAGAACGTGACCCTCATTTGATGAAGACGCGATCGTCATGTTGGTCATTTTGGATGCGAACTTCAATGAAGGGGCAACCCTTATTGAAACGTGACCCTCAAATGATGTTGGGACGCGACTTTCAATCTCTATTGGGACGCGACTCTCAGTTTGATGTTGAGACATAACTCATAGTTGTTCTTTGAAATGCGAGGATCGCGTTGGATGTTTCCAGACGCGGACATTACTTTAATGCGAGTGCCGCGTTGGACGCGTGTCTTGCTTAGATTGAGCTCGAGATACGTGCCTATCTCGGCCACTGAAGAGCTTATAAAAAACCTTGGTCTTTCAACAGTCAATTCACATGACTGTTCATCTCTCTCCCAATCAGACCTGTGTCTGAGAACAAAGCTCTTGAGTTTTTCTGATCCAAAAGCTTCTCAAGCTTTCTTCAATCTTTATCAAAGATTTTCACCATGTAAATGGCCCCAAAAGGCAAGCATTCTGCTGACTTCAAGTGTCGCTACTACGCCAACCACCCTGAGCAGTTCTCCTTCTCAGGAAATCCCCATTTTTGGTAAGTAGAAATGGCTTTTGCCATTATTAAGAATATGAGAGCTTCGTCTCTTAACTTCTTCTAGAAGTCTTTTTTTCTTCTATTGAAGTTAAATAGTTGACGCGAATCTCGTGGGTTCGCATTTGATTTTGTGGACACGGTCGTCGCGTTGATGAGCAGAACGCGGGTGTGGTAATCCTTGCATTTCTTTGCCTTATCAATGCAACCCTCGTATTTGTGAATTGAACGCGAGTCTGGTTGGCTCCGCGTCTTGAGACTTCTGAACAAGGGTCTCATTAATAAGACTCGCGTTTAAGTCTCAAGACTTAGAAAATTTTTCTAAGTGTGAAGTCCAGACGCGGGCTTCATGTGAGCCTCGCATTTTAGTCATTAGACACGGGTCTCATGTGTTGATCCCTGCGTTTGAACTTTCACACTTAGTATAATTTCACTATCTTCAAGATACTGACTTTGTGTTCTTCTCTTTGCAGTGAGATATTCGCTGAATCCCTTGATTAAGAGGAACCACTTCGGTAACATTGGCGCTGCTGACTTTAACTTCCTCTTCAGTTTACGGAAGACAGTCCTTGCATTTAGTGGAACGAATGAGTAGCGACAAGCCTATTTAATCAAGGGCACTACCTCCACTCTACGGGAGCTCATCTCAAATGGGAGGTTTGAGTATGCAAATCATCAGCAACTCAGAAAATCGATATTCCTTTTAGGAGACACCATTGACGAAAATGAGGTTTTATTTGACGGGAACTATAAGTGGCTTCGTCAAATCGGAGAGCGTTACTTCTTCCTTCTTAACATGGAACAAATGTTTCCATTATCATACCTACAGTCCATGTCTCTTCACCGGTACATGGACTGGGACTTGGTCAAGGCACAACGGGTGTTGCGATTGGGAGGATCTCCAATCGTGCCGCTTTCACTGTCGGCCATAGTAAAGAAATTTTTGAACTACTCCCAGGCTCAACGAAGTAGGAGTTTCCAACAGGCGAAACCCCTAAGCAAGCTGTGACCTTCATCAACCGGTTCATGGAAGTGTAGAGTGAATTTCTCCAGTCTGACTTTCTGATTCTAGGATGGGTGTACTCGACAATAACCTCTTGGTGGGCGAAGATGGTCTGTTTCGTCCTCAAAGAATTAGAGGAGCCACTACTCAAGTGTGGGTTGTATCATGTTCTCAGGGCCGTGTATTACAGAATCGCTCCAAGTCATTATAACTTCTTTGTAATCCTGAAGAAGTATGATCTAGGCACTTGCATGTTTTTTTTACTCCGATAGGAGAAATGGGATTCACTCTACATGAGATGTTCGAAATCTCATGGTGTCCATGGAGGATTTATCGTATGAAGAGTACACTCCTGGCACTAAAGAACTGCACTTATTGAAGAAAGATGCTCTTCAAGTGTATGAGTCCTACTGTGAGGTCTTGTGCCATTTCATATCCGCGCTCAAGTGACGGAGTGGAGGTCTGAAGGAGTTATGCAGATGTCGTGGGTTAACTACCTCTTCCAGGGTTGGGAAAAAAATCAAGTTTAGTATCCTGACTGGCAGCCAACACCGATGCTGAGATCACAGAGAGAATTTCTGAATTAGTAACTTGGCATACAATGGAGTCAAATGAAGACACCTTCGAGCCTGACACTATTTTCGATAGTTTTCACATCAGGCAAAAACTCCCATCTCGAGCAGAGCCTTATTTGCGGGGTTCCTGATATTGTATTTAAAGCGGTGTGTTGTGCCCATACTACCTTATGAGGTCATTGTCACTGATGTAGTTTACCTAACCGTTCTTCTTGCTCATGGTCAGTCTCTTGGCTTACTCCCTGCTATGGTAGGTTTTCTTTAGAGCGGGTTTCGAGTTTTGTGTCAAAATTTTTGCAATGTAGTGGTTGAAGAGACAAAGATGGCAACGCTTTCGTCAGTTCTGATGGTGAACCCAAGGTGAAGACACCAAATCCTCGTGTAGAATTGCCTTACATATACTTCATGGCATGGTACGTTATACACTGCCTATCTCTGATGTCATTAGTGCAGTCGTCTGAGGATTCCATGCCATTTGTTCAGTGACTGTAGCACTCGAGTTAGTGTGTTTAGTACATGCTAATGATCCGATAAATTCTTCAGAGCAGCATGAACTACCAGTTGGTGAGGTGCTTCCATGACTTCCCAGGAGCTTCATACAGGAAATGATTTTTTCACCGACCTGGTGCTGATGGATTCACCACCTCTCAGTTAGGGCTTTCTGGTGGTTGATCAATATTTGCCCAGGATACCTAGTCTTTCGGTAAGGGAACGTTTGCACAATCGAACCTTATTTTTCAAACCGGTTTTCTTTCCAATTCAGGTATGATAAGCTATACGTAGGTACCCGAACTTAGAACTTTGTTTCAGCAGCAATTTATTTGAAGGAGCAAGGGCGTGGTACTTCAATGTGGTTGGAGGAACAAAAGCAAGATTCAGCCTACCATATAAGACACCGAACTCTTACACTGGCCTTGGGTTTTGTGCATGGTATGTGATAGTATATCAGTCCTGGGGTATAACATAAATAACACCTGCATTAAACGGATGAAGGCTATGTTGCAAGCCAAGAAGGTCTCCAAGAACACCCATTTAAAGAGAACGGATGAATTCCTTCAGATTGAGCTCGAGATTGACCAGGCGAAAGCTGCTGGACATGGAGAGAAGCCTATTGAAGAACTTCATCAAAGACGTTCACAAGGAGTAGCTGTGAAGCATCTCGATCTCAGTCTACTAAGACTGGCTCGAGTCAGAAGAAATCATGACGGGAGCTTGAGGCTAAAGCTCCTTCCAAGGAAATTTCCATGTTGGTAGTAGATCCTGAGCCTATTCATGCTGGCTCCGAAGAAAATGAAGACTCAAAGATTCCACTACATCCAAGAAGCCATCAGACCAAAGGTCCTACAGTGGCTATGGTTGAGGAATTATTAGAGAAAGTCACCAAAAGGCAAGCAACTGGAGGTGACTCTGTGTCAGTCCAATGCTTGCCAAGATTGCTCCCTTAGGCTCTCTTCAGAGTCAGAGAAAAAATGTTGATCTAAAAGACATTCAACCGGGCTCGCCAGTTGATTTGATGTCTTCAGTAGGGGTCCCAGAGTAGGTCCAACCACTGGACTTGTTGGGGCTAAGCTTCCCACTACCGGTAGATTACTCAGGAGATGATGATGTTGACTGGGATAATGTGTGCCCTGCTCCTGACCAGCAAGTTTTCACATTTGATCGAAGAGGAGATGCAGGTGGTTGTTCTAGAGACAAAATTGCCATTTGGAGAAACCGCTAATACCGAGGGTATTCATTTCTACCCAGTCGTTGTTTCTCTTTCCAATCATGTAGATATTGTTTTGACACTTGTTTGGTCAAATTTGTTGGAGCTACTGCTACCGTTGAAGGTGACACCTTCTCAAATATTGCTGAAATGATTGAGGAACTGACCCAGCCGAAAGGTACAGAAGTTTCCAAGATCAGCGTTGAGGACACTCCAGCGAGTACATCCGGTGCGACGGGAGGGTCTTCTCATTTGGAAGATTTGTCATCTTCCACTCCTCGACTCAGTAATATATCAAAATGTCTTGATATTTCCTTTACCATTATCATTAATACTTTTAAGTAAAATGATTGCAAGAGATATTGTACCATTCCAAGAAAATGAGTCTACCATTAGTGTCAGTACAAGGGAGCATTTTACCGAAGTCCCAGCGGATAGAGCTCCTATGGTGAAGTCTACTCTAAAGGTTGCTACCAAGAAGCCACTACAAATCCAACTTCTGAAGATCTTGTGGTGATCTCAGAAATTAGACAACTTATGGTCTAACTCGCGCCTGTACTGCTAAAAGAGACGAGTGCATCGCTTCTACCTTATGAGAGCACCATCACTACTGTTGTGGAAACCGGATTAGGAAGTGCTCCGCTGGTGCTGGCACTGGTCATGGATATCATGGAAGAACTCACCGCCAAATAGTGGAGTAATTATTGATGATGATGAAGTATTGTATCGAACTGGTACACTCTGGGCGAAGTCCCCTCAAGTTTATACAATCACCCTTAAGAACCAGATCAAAAATATCAAACAGATTGGAGGTTCTGATTGGCAAAAGTGCATCAGGTGCTAGTTAATCAACTAGGTACATACTCAAAGGATCTAGGAAACACGGAGAGAGTCAGTCTGGTTGCTGATGCTCAGTGAGTGTCAGAGAATCTCCGCGTCACCCAGGAATGGGAGCAGAAGGAGATTAAGGAGTGGATAGCTTAATGCAACCGTCATATTAATGATTCCAAGGTCAGCTATCAAAGCTTAATTGACAACATCCATCAATCCAAAGTTATTTTCAAAACCGTGGACGAAGTTATTGCAAGTGCTTGCATGGCAATCGCTAGACGCAAGCCTTAATTCAAGATCACGAGCTGAAACTTATAAATGAGAAGAGGATGGTGGAGGAGCTTGAGACCACCAAGCATTGGGTGCAGAAGGAGCTCAATGACCACTCTTCTTAGCTGTAAGCCCTCCGAACACAACTGGCCTCGAAGAAATTTTTTCAGAGGAGGAGTTAGGGTTCGGGCTCTATCTGAGGTCGAGAAGGCGCACCAGAAGAATATCCAGCACCTTAAGGACCAGATAAAATCTCTCGCTAAGCGAGATTAACTTTTTTTTTCTCTTTTTGTAACACTCTATCTATTGAATAATAGAGTGTTTATATCACTTTTACAATATTTATATGCATAATAAAAGTGATAATTTTACCTTCATCTTGTCTTTATTTTTTTGTGTTTGAAAATCAGACAAACAAAAGAGATTGAATTTAATTGCTATAGGTGATGAGTAACATAGCAACTAAAAGTTTGGTATTATTGCTATAAGTGACGATTAACATAGCAACTCAAAGTGTGACAATTCCGTTAGAGAATTTAAGAGGGTTACTGCTAGAGGTGTGATGTTAACTTGACAGGGATTAAATTCATGATTTGAATGAATTTTGTAAACTTGCTATTCTAGTAATGAGAATAACAAGTGGAGTTTAATCCACTAAGAATTTATGGATATTTTACCGTCAGAAGTATAATGTTAACGTGACGGGTTTAGATTTACAGTTTGAGCAAATTAAATTGTCTGAGGTGTGATATTAACTTGACAAGGATGTATGCTAGAGGTATGATATTAACTTAGCATTAAGAAGGTCTCATTTTCATTAAGAAAACTGAGAAAATAACTGTCATAGGTTTATTGTTAACTTAACAGCGGGATGAATGCTAGAGGTGAGATATTAACTTAGCATTAGATATCTCGGTTTCGATGAGAAAGCTCGAGGGAAGATCATTGTCGTAGGTGTAGTATTAACTTAACAATGAAATAGATGCTAGAGGTGTGATATTTTAACTTAGCATCGAGAAAGTCTCATTTTTCTTGGGAAAATCGAGAGAATCACTATCATATATATAATATTAACTTAATAGGGATTTGTATTGCGATATGAGCAATTTTAGTCAGAGGTGTAGTTTTAACTTGGCCAGGGAATATTGCGGTTTGAGCAATTTTGATAGACTTGTCATTCTATTGAAGAGAATTGACAAATTGCGATTCTATCTGCTGGGAAAATTGAAAGAAATCGCTGTTAGATGTATAATGTTAACCTAACATTAGGATATGTCAGAGGTATAATGTTAATATGATAGGTGAAAATCACCTAGAGGGGGGGTGAATAGGTGACAATGCTAATCAATGGACAAATTAAAAATTAAGATGTAACAATCACCCAACAAGATTCACAAGATGAATGAAAGCAAGTAAATATAGCAATGATGATGATAAGCAAGTAATAAGTGCAAGAATGTAAACCAAACGCAAACACAAGGATATGTTATCGAGGTTCGAGCACCCAGCTCTACTCCCCCCTTCCCCAGAAGGATTCTAGCTACTTCCACTATCACAAAGAAATCACAATTACACCGGAGTACCCAACTCCACAATCTCAATTTCAAGCAATTTCTGAGTAGTCAAAAGACCACAAACTCTCTCTTTCAAATGTCTCTTCCCTTACAAAAGGTCCTTAGAGAATAATGAGTAGGAATGAAGCTCTTGTGTGCAAGGAGAAAAGAAAATGAAATCAGAGAATTCTTTTGAAAAACACTTCAGAAAATGAGAGAATTTCAGCACAAAAACCAAGATCTTTTGAAAGCCTTAAACTTGGAAACTTTTGGAATTTTTCTCTTGTAATTAATTGTTGTAAACAATCTCTCCCCAAACACCCCTATTTATAGGAGAGGGCTAGGGTTAAGGGATAAAACATAATTAGGATAATCAGAGAGTATTAGGTTTGAAATATATCCCTTAAACTAATTTTAAACACAAAAAGACAAATATAAAACAGCCCAGAAAATAGCCGTTTACTGTTCAACGGCTAGTCCGGTCGACCGGTCGGTCGACCGCCTATTCAAAAATAGCCGTTACAGGCATACGGTCGACCGCCCGTCGACCCAACAAACCCGAGAGCAAAGCTACTACAGTCAGGTCGACCACCGGTCGACCGGCAAACATGCACACTGATACGTGCATCTGCTAGAACCACTGTCGACTTGTCCGGTCGACCGGACAAGACTGACACAGGCACGGTCGACTGGTGCGGTCGACCGGCTCAGGTCAAAAGATGAGTTTTAAAACAAAATTTGAAAAGACTTTAATTTTTATGAAAAATATCTTTAAATAGTACTAAGTATAAAACATAAAAATTGATTTGTAGGCAGAGGATTTTGTATCAAAATATTTTTGTACATTTTATAGAAAATCATCTTTAGAAACAATATGTGCGCAAAAACATGTGTGATTGAGCTTCAAACCTATCCATCATTCTTTAAAAAAATTCTAAACCTATAAAACTAAAAAAATCTTGTTGAGCAATCAT
Source organism: Agave tequilana (assembly GCA_038442645.1). NCBI lineage: Eukaryota > Viridiplantae > Streptophyta > Magnoliopsida > Asparagales > Asparagaceae > Agave > Agave tequilana. The sequence goes on from JAVJIF010010850.1 coordinate 79,882, forward strand.
CAAGTCTTGAGCCATGCTATGCCTTGCTAGAGCCCCTTCTTCTATGTTCCTTCCTTGATATGCAATATGCCTTCTTTGCTTCATGAAACATAGAAGTTGTTGCAATAGCTAAGCAATGGCCTCCAAATATGGTACTAACCTGAAACTTATCTTAAACAAACTCATTAGTACCAAATAGCACTAATTTGGTTTGTCATCATCAAAACTCAATAAATGGAGAGTGTAACCTTTTAGGCCAACAATCTCCCCCTTTTTGATGATGACAAAACAAATAGGCTACAAGATAAAAATATAGGGGAGGAGAAAACTCCCCCTCAAATTATGCTATAAAGAAAACATTTAAACTCAAAACACAAGAATTCTCAAAACGCATGAAAACAAAACAAGACAACAAAAACATATATAAACTCATATAAACTCATATGGAACCAAGGCCATATAAATTTATTTTTATCATGCACTAACTTATTCTCCCCCTTTTTGTCATACATCAAAAAGGGTTAGGAATCACATGTTTAATCAATAATACAAACATTAAGTTCTCCACAAATAAACGAAAATCTAGCAAAATCAAGAGCTTTAGTGAAAATATCGGCTAGTTGCAAATCCGTAGAAACATAATCAATATCTATATCTCCTTTCTCAAAATGATCTCTAAGAAAGTGATATCTAATCTCAATGTGCTTGGTCTTACTATGTTGATTTGCATTCTTAGTCATGTGTATAGTACTAGTATTATCACAAAATATTTTTATATGATCAAAATGCAAATCAAAATTAAGGAGAGTATGTTACATCCAAAGGACTTGTACACAACAAGCCCCCGCGGCAACATACTCCGCCTCGGCGGTTGAGAGTGCTACGGAATTTTGTTTCCTAGAGGACCATGAAACAAGACAATTACCAAGAAATTGACATGTCCCACTAGTACTCTTTCTATCTACTCTACAACCCGCATAGTCGGCATCCGAATAACTCGTCATTGAGAAATCTCCGATTTTCGGATACCATAGACCCATCCCAATAGTGCCCTTAATATAACGAATAATGCGTTTTACCGCAATAAGATGGGACTCTTTAGGACACGATTGAAATCTAGCACAAAGACACACACTAAACATGATATCCGGCCTACTTGCCGTTAAATATAAAAGACTTCCTATCATGTTTCTATATAATTTAATATCAACATTTTTACCTTGGTCATTTTTATCAAGCTTGGTTGTAGTTGCCATGGGAGTGTTGCAAGTCTTTGAGCCTTCAAGTCCAAACTTCTTTACGAGTTCCTTTGCGTACTTGGCTTGACTTATGAACGTCCCGTTTTGCAATTGCTTGGTTTGGAGTCCAAGGAAGAAATTGAGCTCACCCATTGAAGACATTTCAAATTCAAGTTGCATGACCTTTTCAAAATCCTTGCATAAAAGCTCATTAGTAGAACCAAAAATTATATCATCTACATAAATTTGCACAATTAATATATCATTATCAACATGCTTAGTAAATAGAGTTGTGTCTACTTTGCCTTTAACAAAATCATTTGAAATTAGAAAACTAGAAAGCCTTTCATACCAAGCTCTAGGAGCTTGTTTCAATCCATATAAAGCTTTATCAAGTTAAAAACAAAATCGGGATGAACATGATCAACAAAACTGGGAGGTTGAGAAACATAAACTTCTTCATTAATAAAACCATTCAAAAATGCACTTTTCACATCCATTTGAAAAAGTTTAAAATTTTTGAAAGATGCAAAAGCTAGTGTCATCCGTATGGCTTCAAGTCGTGCTACAGGTGCAAAGGTCTCCTCAAAGTCAATTCCCTCAACTTGAGTGTAACCTTGGGTCGCTAACTAGCTTTATTCCTAATGACATTTCCAGACTCATCCATCTTATTTCTAAAGATCCACTTAGTACCAATTATTGGTCTATCGTGGGGCTTAGGAACAAGGTGCCAAACTTGGTTGCGCTCAAATTGATTGAGTTCCTCTTGCATGGCAAGCAACCAATATGGGTCCGTCTCGGCTTCGAGAATGCCTTTGGGTTCAAAATGAGAAATGAAAGCAAAGTTACCACATAGGTCATGGAGTTTGGAGCGCGTTGTGACTCCTTTAGATGCATCACCCAAGATGAGCTCCTTAGGATGATTTGTAGCGTATCTCCAAGCTTTAGGAAGCGGTTGAGAGCTTTCCTCTTTATCCTCTTGAACATCACCAATTGATTCTTGCTTTTCTTCTTGAGCGGGCGAGTCCTTCAAGGATAGTTCTCTCTATATTTCACCTAATGGTTCAATCTCTACAACATTCTCAACAAACACATTGGATTCTTCAAATTTAACATGCATGGTTTCTTCAATAGTATGTGAAGATCTATTAAATACTCTATATGCTTTGCTAGTAGAAGAATGTCCAACAAAGCTAGCTTCATAAGCCTTAGCATCAATTTACCCAAATTCTCCTTAGTATTTAAAACAAAACACTTGCATCCAAAAACTTTAAAATATGCAACATTAGGTTTTCTAGAATGATACATTTCAAAAGAAGTTTTGGAAGAATTCTTACACACATAAATACGATTTGAAATATAACATGCGGTGTTTACGGCGTCGGCCCATAAATATTGAGGGAGGTCATATTCACTTATCATTGTCCTAGCCATCTCTTGAAGTGTTCTATTTTTCCTTTCTACTACTCCATTTTGTTGTGGAGTCCTAGGACAAGACATTTCATGTTTGATTCCCTTTTCATCACAATAAGTCATGAAGAGTTGGTTAACAAACTCACCACCTCTATCACTCCTTATTCTCAAATCGAAAAGCCTTTTTCTTTTTCAACCCTTTTTCGAAAAATTTTGAAATGAGAAAAAGTTTGATCTTTATTTTGCAAGAAGAAAAACCAAGTGAAACGGGAAAAATCATCAACTAAAATAAATGCAAATCTACTACCATTTAAACTTTTAGTTTGTGTTGGTCCAAAAAGATCCATATGAATTAGTTCTAAGGGCCTAGTAGTCATGATATCCTTAATTGGTTTGAAGGAAGACTTGGTTTGTTTCCCAAGTTGGCACGCACCACAAATGCGGTCTTTCTCAAACTTCAAGTAAGGTACACCCTTTACTAAATTCTTAGAATTAATTCTAGCAAGATGGTCAAAAGATGCATGTCCTAATCTTCTATGCCAAAGCCAAGAATTTTCATCAAAAGCATTCAAGCATTTAGTAGAACAATCTAAATTAAGCATGTCAATGATATAAACATTATTGTCACGAAAATCGGTAAGAATACAATCATCGATTTAACATCAAAAATCTTGCAAGAAGAATCATCAAAAACAACTTTAAGTCCACGGTCACAAAGTTGACTAATGCTAAGCAAATTATGTTTTAAACCATCTACTAAAACAACATTTTCTATAATAGGAGATGCACCAATTTGAATGTTACCTATACCGATGATAGTGCCTTTGGAGTCATCCCCGAAGGTGACGGAGCCACCTTCCTCGTACCTTGATAGGGTTGTAAAGTTGTTGATATCCCACGTCATATGTCTTGAACAACCACTATCAAGGTACCACCGCTCTCTACGTCTTGGAGCCTTGGGTGTACCTACATCAAATAATTTAGGACTTGATTTTGGTACCCACATTTTCTTGGGTCCTAGAGGGTTAGTTTCATTAACCCAAACAAGATTATTGATCTATTAACTTGGTCATAGCAAAATTTAGCTAAATGTCCATTCTTACCACAATATGTGCATCTATATACTCTACCATATTTGAAAGCATAATGAGTATGTGATTTGTGAGCATGAGAGTTGTGAGCATGAAAAGATTTAGCATGTGTAGTGTGAGCATGTGAATTTTTAGCATGAGAGGTGTGCTTTTTGGAAAACTTTTCTTCAAGTTTCTTAGTGTTAAAAGCACAATCTTTCAAAATTTTTCAAAATCAACCATTTTAGTTTTTAAAGAGGAAATTTCTTTTTCATCAACAATAGGAGATTTTCCCTTACAAGAAACCTTGTAGGAATTAAACTCATTTTGAATAGAAATAAGATTAGAAGAAATATCATCCTTTTCTTTAGAAACCATAGCAAGTTGATTTTTGAGAAAAGCAACTTCCTTTTGCAATTTTAAGCATTCAAGTTTCTTGTTATCATAAGTTTTGAAAAGTTCAACAAAAGCATGTACTAGAACTTCCTTACTTAATTCATCATCTTTATCATCAAGAGATTGAGAGGTTACCTTTGGAGTGTTTGCCATGAAACACATGTTTGCCGTATCCACCTCTTCTTTGGACTCGCTTTCCGAATCCCACGTTGCCTTGTATGCTTTCTTTTCCTCCGGCTTCTTTGGCTTGAAGGAGGAAGTCATCTTCTTCTTGAATTCCGGACAATCCGCCATGATATGTCCGGGTTGCGGCAATTGTAGAAAATGATCCTTCTCTCCTCTTTGCCTTCAAATTTTCTCCGGAAGTTGAGCTTGTTCTTCCGGTACAACCTCTTGACGTTCCGCACAAGTAGAGTTAGCTCCTCATCTTCTTCTTCGTCTTCTTCATCGTCATCATTGGTGAATGAAGTCTTGAAGGCTATGGATTTCTTCTTTGAAGTAGTGGCCTCTTCTCTTGCCTTCTTCTCCATCTCATGGGTCTTTAGGTTCCCAATGAGACTAATGAGGTCCATCTCGTCCTTGTCGTTCAATTCTTTTAAGGTGGTGGCCTTTATCTCCCATGAAGACGGAAGAGCCCGAATCACTTTTCGCACCTTTTGATCGTTGGAGATGTCATCACCTAAGGAAGAAAGACCATTAGTGATTTTAGTAAATCTTATAATCATACTATCAATAGACTCATCATCAATCATTTTAAATGACTCATATTGGGACCTCAAGAGATCTATCTTAGCTCTCTTGACTTGTGAAGTCCCTTCGTGTGTGACCAATAAATATTGCCAAATCTCATAGGCGGATTGGCAATGAATTACCCGTGTAAGGTCATCCTCATTCAAGGCGGTTAATAGGGAGTTTTGGGCCTTGGAGTTAGCCTCATATTCTCTAAAGTTGAAGTCGGTCCAAGTGCTCTCATCACTATCGGGTGCTACATAGGGTTTGGTCAAGGACTTGGCCACTAAGCTACCCATAGATTGCAAAAATATAGTCATCCTAACCTTCCAAATAGGGAAATTAAGTCCATCAAATTTAGGTGGGGATTTAATGTTGTCGGCCATGTTACTAGTGTATGAATGGATGAATGAAAATGTTGATTAGCAAATTTAAGGATCTCTCTATGGATGTTAAGCCAAACCTAGAGTCCAAGCTCTGATACCAATTGAAAATCACCTAGAGGGGGGGTGAATAGGTGACAATGCTAATCAATGGACAAATTAAAAATTAAGATGTAACAATCACCCAACAAGATTCACAAGATGAATGAAAGCAAGTAAATATAGCAATGATGATGATAAGCAAGTAATAAGTGCAAGAATGTAAACCAAACGCAAACACAAGGATATGTTATCGAGGTTCGAGCACCCAGCTCTACTCCCCGCCTTCCCCAGAAGGATTCTAGCTACTTCCACTATCACAAAGAAATCACAATTACACCGGAGTACCCAACTCCACAATCTCAATTTCAAGCAATTTCTGAGTAGTCAAAAGACCACAAACTCTCTCTTTCAAATGTCTATTCCCATACAAAAGGTCCTTAGAGAACAATGAGTAGGAATGAAGCTCTTGTGTTCAAGGAGAAAAGAAAATGAAATCAGAGAATTCTTTTGAAAAACACTTCAGAAAATGAGAGAATTTCAGCACAAAAACCAAGATCTTTTGAAAGCCTTAAACTTGGAAACTTTGGAATTTTTCTCTTGTAATTAATTGTTGTAAACAATCTCTCCCCAAACTCCCCTATTTATAGGAGAGGGCTAAGGTTAAGGGATAAAACATAATTAGGATTAATCAGAGAGTATTAGGTTTGAAATATATCCCTTAAACTAATTTTAAACATAAAAAGACAAAATATAAAACAGCCCAGAAAATAGCCGTTTACTGTTCAACGGCTAGTCCGGTCGACCGGTCGGTCGACCGCCTATTCAAAAATAGAGCCGTTACAGGCATACGGTCGACCGCCCGGTCGACCCAACAAACCCGAGAGCAAAGCTACTACAGTCAGGTCGACTGCCCGGTCGACCGGCAAACATGCACACTGATACGTGCATCTGCCAGAACCACGGTCGACTTGTCCGGTCGACCGGACAAGACTGACACAGGCACGGTCGACTGGTGCGGTCGACCGGCTCAGGTCAAAAGATGAGTTTAAATCACAATTTTGAAAAGACTTTGATTTTTATGAAAAATATCTTAAATAGTACTAAGTATAAAACATAAAAATTGATTTGTAGGCAGATGATTTTGTATCAAAATATTTTTGTACATTTTATAGAAAATCATCTTAGAAACAATATGTGCGCAAAAACATGTGTTATTGAGCTTCAAACCTATCCATCATTCTTTAACAAAATTCTAAACCTATAAAACTAAAAACAAATCTTGTTGAGCAATCATCAAGTCTTGAGCCATGCTATGCCTTGCTAGAGCCCCTTCTTCTATGTTCCTTCCTTGATATGCAATATGCCTTCTTTACTTCATGAAACCTAGAAGTTGTTGCAATAGCTAAGCAATGGCCTCCAAATATGGTACTAACCTGAAACTTATCTTAAACAAACTCATTAGTACCAAATAGCACTAATTTGGTTTGTCATCATCAAAACTCAATAAATGGAGAGTGTAACCTTTTGGGCCAACAATCTCCCCTTTTTGATGATGACAAAACAAATAGGCTACAAGATAAAATATAGGGGAGGAGAAAACTCCCCCTCAAATTATGCTATATAAAGAAAACATTTAAACTCAAAACACAAGAATTCTCAAAACGCATGAAAACAAAACAAGACAACAAAAACATATATAAACTCATATAAACTCATATGGAACCAAGACCATATAAATTTATTTTTTATCATGCACTAACTTATTCTCCCCCTTTTTGTCATACATCAAAAAGGGTTAGGAATCACATGTTTAATCAATAATACAAACATTAAGTTCTCCACAAATAAACGAAAATCTAGCAAAATCAAGAGGTTTAGTGAAAATATCGGCTAGTTGCAAATCCGTAGAAACATAATCAATATCTATATCTCCTTTCTCAAAATGATCTCTAAGAAAGTGATATCTAATCTCAATGTGCTTGGTCTTACTATGTTGATTTGCATTCTTAGTCATGTGTATAGTATTAGTATTATCACAAAATATTTTTATATGATCAAAATGCAAATCAAAATCAAGGAGAGTATGTTTCATCCAAAGGACTGTGCACAACAAGCCCCCGCGGCAACATACTCCGCCTCGGCGGTTGAGAGTGCTACGGAATTTTGTTTCCTAGAGGACCATGAACAAGACAATTACCAAGAAATTGACATGTCCCACTAGTACTCTTTCTATCTACTCTACAACCCGCATAGTCGGCATCCGAATAACTCGTCATTGAGAAATCTCTGGTTTCGGATACCATAGACCCATCCCAATAGTGCCCTTAATATAACGAATAATGCGTTTTACCGCAATAAGATGGGACTCTTTAGGACACGATTGAAATCTAGCACAAAGACACACACTAAACATGATATCCGGCCTACTTGCCGTTAAATATAAAAGACTTCCTATCATGCTTCTATATAATTTAATATCAACATTTTTACCTTGGTCATCTTATCAAGCTTGGTTGTAGTTGCCATGGGAGTATTGCAAGTCTTTGAGCCTTCAAGTCCATACTTCTTTACGAGTTCCTTTGCGTACTTGGCTTGACTTATGAACGTCCCGTTTTGCAATTGCTTGATTTGGAGTCCAAGGAAGAAATTGAGCTCACCCATTGAAGACATTTCAAATTCAAGTTGCATGACCTTTTCAAATCTTTGCATAAAAGCTCATTAGTAGAACCAAAAATTATATCATCTACATAAATTTGCACAATTAATATATCATTATCAACATGCTTAGTAAATAGAGTTGTGTCTACTTTGCCTTTAACAAAATCATTTGAAATTAGAAAACTAGAAAGCCTTTCATACCAAGCTCTAGGAGCTTGTTTCAATCCATATAAAACTTTATCAAGTTCAAAAACAAATCGGGATGAACATGATCAACAAAACCGGGAGGTTGAGAAACATAAACTTCTTCATTAATAAAACCATTTAAAAATGCACTTTTCACATCCATTTGAAAAAGTTTAAAATTTTTAAAAGATGCAAAAGCTAGTGTCATCCGTATGGCTTCAAGCCGTGCTACGGGTGCAAAGGTTTCCTCAAAGTCAATTCGCTCAACTTGAGTGTAACCTTGGGCCACTAACCTAGCTTTATTCCTAATGACATTCCGGACTCATCCATCTTGTTTCTAAAGATCCACTTAGTACCAATTATTGGTCTATCGTGGGGCTTAGGAACAAGGTGCCAAACTTGGTTGCGCTCAAATTGATTGAGTTCCTCTTGCATGGCAAGCAACCAATATGGGTCCGTCTAGGCTTCGAGAATGCCTTTGGGTTCAAAATGAGAAATGAAAGCAAAGTTACCACATAGGTCATAGAGTTTGGAGCGCGTTGTGACTCCTTTAGATGCATCACCCAAGATGAGCTCCTTAGGATGATTTGTAGCATATCTCCAAGCTTTAGGAAGCGGTTGAGAGCTTTCCTCTTTATCCTCTTGAACATCACCAATTGATTCTTGCTTTTCTTCTTGAGCGGGTGAGTCCTTCAAGGATAGTTTCTCCATGTTTTCACCTAATAGTTCAATCTCTACAACATTCTCAACAAACACATTAGATTCTTCAAATTTAACATGCATGGTTTCTTCAATAGTATGTGAAGATCTATTAAATACTCTATATGCTTTGCTAGTAGAAGAATATCCAACAAAGATAGCTTCATAAGCCTTAGCATCAAATTTACCCAAATTCTCCTTAGTATTTAAAACAAAACACTTGCATCCAAAAACTTTAAAATATGCAACATTAGGTTTTCTAGAATGATACATTTCAAAGAAGTTTGGAAGAATTCTTACACACATAATACGATTTGAAATATAGCTTGCGGTGTTTACGGCCTCGGCTCATAAATATTGAGGGAGGTCATATTCACTTATCATTGTCCTAGCCATCTCTTGAAGTGTTCTATTTTTCCTTTCTACTACTCCATTTTGTTGTGGAGTCCTAGGACAAGACATTTCATGCTTGATTCCCTTTTCATCACAATAAGTCATGAAGAGTTGGTTAACAAACTCACCACCTCTATCACTCCTTATTCTCAAAATCAAAAAGCCTTTTCTTTTTCAACCCTTTTTCGAAAAATTTTGAAATGAGAAAAAGTTTGATCTTTATTTTGCAAGAAGAAAACCCAAGTGAAACGGGAAAAATCATCAACTAAAACAAATGCAAATCTACTACCATTTAAACTTTTAGTTTGTGTTGGTCCAAAAGATCCATATGAATTAGTTCTAAGGGCCTAGTAGTCATGATATCCTTAATTGTTTGAAGGAAGACTTGGTTTGTTTCCCAAGTTGGCACGCACCACAAATGCGGTCTTTCTCAAACTTCAAGCAAGGTATACCCTTTACTAAATCCTTAGAATTAATTCTAGCAAGATGGTCAAAAGATGCATGTCCTAATCTTCTATGCCAAAGCCAAGAATTTTCATCAAAAGCATTCAAGCATTTAGTAGAACAATCTAAATTAAGCATGTCAATGTTATAAACAGTATTGTCACGAAAACCAGTAAGAATACAATCATCGGATTTAACATCAAAAATCTTGCAAGAAGAATCATCAAAACAACTTTAAGTCCACGGTCACAAAGTTGACTAATGCTAAGCAAATTATGTTTTAAACCATCTACTAAAATAACATTTTCTATAATAGGAGATGCACCAATTTGAATGTTACCTATACCGATGATAGTGCCTTTGGAGTCATCCCCGAAGGTGACGGAGCCACCTTCCTCGTACCTTGATAGGGTTGTAAAGTTGTTGATATTCCACGTCATATGTCTTGAACAACCACTATCAAGGTACCACCGCTCCCTACGTCTTGGAGCCTTGGTGTGTACCTACAATCAAATAATTTAGGACTTGATTTTGGTACCCACATTTTCTTGGGTCCTAGAGGGTTAGTTTCATTAACCCAAACAAGATTATTTGATCTATAACTTGGTCATAGCAAAATTTAGCTAAATGTCCATTCTTACCACAATATGTGCATCTATATACTCTACCATATTTGAAAGCATAATGAGTGTGTGATTTGTGAGCATGAGAGTTGTGAGCATGAAAAGATTTAGCATGTGTAGTGTGAGCATGTGAATTTTTAGCATGAGAGGTGTGCTTTTTGGAAAACTTTTCTTCAAGTTTCTTAGTGTTAAAAGTACAATCTTCAAAACTTTTTCAAAATCAACCATTTTAGTTTTTAAAGAGGAAATTTCTTTTTCATCAACAATAGGAGATTTTCCTTTACAAGAAACCTTGTAGGCATTAAACTCATTTTGAATAGAAATAAGATTAGAAGAAATATCATTTCTTTAGAAACCATAGCAAGTTAATTTTTGAGAAAAGCAACTTCCTTTTGCAATTTTAAGCATTCAAGTTTCTTGTTATCATAAGTTTCGGAAAGTTCAACAAAAGCATGTACTAGAACTTCCTTACTTAATTCATCATCTTCATCATCAAGAGATTGAGAGGTTACTTTGGAGTGTTTGCCATGAAACACATGTTTGCCGTATCCACCTCTTCTTCGGACTCGCTTTCCGAATCCCACGTTGCCTTGTATGCTTTCTTTTCCTCCGGCTTCTTTGGCTTGAAGAGGAAGTCAAATTCTTCTTGAACTCCGGGCAATCCGCCATGATATGTCTGGGTTTGCGGCAATTGTAGCAAATGATCCTTCTCTCCTCTTTGCCTTCAAATTTTCTCCGAAATTGAGCTTGTTCTTCGGTACAAAACTCTTGACGTTCCGCACAAGTAGAGTTAGCTCCTCATCTTCTTCTTCGTCTTCTTCATCGTCATCATTGGTGGATGAAGTCTTGAAGGCTATGGATTTCTTCTTTGAAGTAGTGGCCTCTTCTCTTGCCTTCTTCTCTATCTCATGGGTCTTTAGGTTCCCAATGAGACTAATGAGGTCCATCTCGTCCTTGTCGTTCAATTCTTTTAAGGTGGTGGCCTTTATCTCCTATGAAGACGGAAGAGCCCGAATCACTTTCCGCACCTTTTGATCGTTGGAGATGTCATCACCTAAGGAAGAAAGACCATTAGTGATTTTAGTAAATCTTGTAATCATACTATCAATAGACTCATCATCGATCATTTTAAATGACTCATATTGGGACCTCAGAGATCTATCTTAGCTCTCTTGACTTGTGAAGTCCCTTCGTGTGTGACCAATAAATGTTGCCAAATCTCATAGGCGGATTGGCAATGAATTACCCGTGTAAGGTCATCCTCATTCAAGGCGGTTAATAGGGAGTTTTGGGCCTTGGAGTTAGCCTCATATTCTCTAAAGTTGAAGTCGGTCCAAGTGCTCTCATCACTATCGGGTGCTACATAGGGTTTGGTCAAGGACTTGGCCACTAAGCTATCCAAAGATTGCAAAATATAGTCATCCTAACCTTCCAAATAGGGAAATTAAGTCCATCAAATTTAGGAGGGGTTTTAATGTTATCGGCCATGTTTACTAGTGTATGAATGTATGAATGAAAATGTTGATTAGCAAATTTTAAGGATCTCTCTATGGATGTTAAGCCAAAACCTAGAGTCCAAACTCTGATACCAATGAAAATCACCTAGAGGGGGGTGAATAGGTCAATGCTAATCAATGGACAATTAAAAATTAAGATGTAACAATCACCCAACAAGATTCACAAGATGAATGAAAGCAAGTAAATATAGCAATGATGATGATAAGCAAGTAATAAGTGCAAGAATGTAAACCAAACGCAAACACAAGGATATGTTATCGAGGTTCGAGAACCCAGCTCTACTCCCCGCCTTTCCCAGAAGGATTCTAGCTACTTCCACTATCACAAAGAAATCACAATTACACCGGAGTACCCAACTCCACAATCTCAATTTCAAGCAATTTCTGAGTAGTCAAAAGACCACAAACTCTCTCTTTCAAATGTCTCTTCCCTTACAAAAGGTCCTTAGAGAACAATGAGTAGGAATGAAGCTCTTGTGTGGCAAGGAGAAGAAAATGAAATCAGAGAATTCTTTTGAAAAACACTTTAGAAAATGAGAGAATTTCAGCACAAAAACCAAGATCTTTTGAAAGCTTTAACTTGGAAACTTTTGAAATTTTCTCTTGTAATTAATTGTTGTAAACAATCTCTCCCCAAACGCCCTATTTATAGGAGAGGGCTAGGGTTAAGCGATAAAATATAATTAGGATTAATCAGAGAGTATTAGGTTTGAAATATATCCCTTAAACTAATTTTAAACACAAAAGACAAAATATAAAACAGCCCAGAAAATGCCGTTTACTGTTCAACACGGCTAGTCGGTCGACCGGTCGGTCGACCCGCCTATTCAAAAATAGAGCCGTTACAGGCATACGGTCGACCGCCCGCCGGTCGACCCAACAAACCCGAGAGCAAAGACTACTACAGTCAGGTCGACCGCCCGGTCTACTGGCAAACATGCACACTGATACGTGCATCTGCCAGAACCACGGTCGACTTGTCCGGTCGACCGGACAAGACTGACACAGGCACGGTCGACTGGTGCGGTCGACCGGCTCAGGTCAAAAGATGAGTTTAAAACACAATTTTGAAAAGACTTTGATTTTTATGAAAAATATCTTTAAATAGTACTAAGTATAAAACATAAAAATTGATTTGTAGGCAGAGGCTTTTGTATCAAAATATTTTTGTACATTTTATAGAAAATCATCTTAGAAACAATATGTGCGCAAAACGTGTGTGATTGAGCTTCAAACCTATCCATCATTCTTAACAAAATTCTAACCTATAAAACTAAAAACAAATCTTGTTGAGCAATCATCAAGTCTTGAGCCATGCTATGCCTTGCTAGAGCCCCTTCTTCTATGTTCCTTCCTTGATATGCAATATGCCTTCTTTACTTCATGAAACCTAGAAGTTGTTGCAATAGCTAAGCAATGGCCTCCAAATATGGTACTAACCTGAAACTTATCTTAAACAAACTCATTAGTACCAAATAGCACTAATTTGATTTGTCATCATCAAAACTCAATAAATGGAGAGTGTAACCTTTTGGGCCAACAACAAATGCCACCGAACACATGAACGTGGCTTACTCACGGCCGCCTCACAACCCCTACTCGCAGACTTACAATCCCGCTGGAGGAATCACCCAAATTTCTCCTGGCCCAAAACAATCCTCCCAGGCCTAATTTTTCCACAACTTTCACCCCCTGCTCCTCCACCACCTTTTCCTAGTCAAGCCCCATCTTCGTCCTCCCAAGGCTCTCCAATGGAAAAGAAAATCAGTAAATTGGAGGAGAGCATAGAGGCTTTCATTAAGTCCCAGGCTGCTTTCATGCAGAACCAGGGACAAACTCTAAATAGTCATTCACAGGCCATATCAAGATTGAAATTGCAGATGAGCCAGTTAGCTAGCTCCCTAAGTGAAAGTCCTAAGGTACTTTGCCTAGTCAGCCATTAGTTAACCCAAAAACCTCCACCAAGCATATGAAGTCCAGGATCCATCAATTAATCAGTGTAATGCTGTTCACACACTGAGATCTGGAAAGAAGGTAGACAACCAGGTCTACCAGCAGAAGAGTCCAGTCCATCCTAATCCCACTCAAGCCTCCACCTCTGCTAGTTTCTCCCAATCCGCTCCACAGACATCTGACGAGGACAAAGCTGCTGAACAAGTTCACAAGCCTGTAGCACCCTTTCCCAATAGGCTTAGGAACAATAATAAAAATATGCACATGGAGAAAATGCTAGAGATGTTCAATCAGGTTAAGTTAAATGTGCCACTTCTAGACGTTATCCAACAAGTCCCGACTTATGCCAAATTTCTGAAGGATATGTGTACTAAGAAGAGAAAGACCAATGTGCCCAAGAAAGTGTTCTTGGCCACTAACATAAGCGAAATTCTGTCTGGTCCCATTCCGGTGAAATACAAGGATCCTGGATGTCCCACCATTTCCTGCACCATAGGACAGACTGAAATCAGTAGAGCGCTTCTTGACCTGGGAGCAAGTATCAACTTGCTACCTCTCTCTGTATACCAGCAACTTGGGTTGGGTGAGCTAAGCCCAACTCGAGTCACCATTCAGCTAGCTGACCGATCTGTGAAGATCCCAAAGGGGAAATCACAGATGTCCTCATCCGGGTCGGGGATTTCATTTACCCCGTTGACTTCATTGTGCTTGAGACCCACCTGTGTCCAATCTTAGGTCTCAAACTCCCGTCATCTTAGGGCGCCCATTCCTAGCTACAGCCAATGCCATAATCAACTGTAGGAACGGGTCCATAAGATTAACTTTCGGAGACATGACGAAGGAAGTCAATGCTTTCAATCTTGGAAGACAACCTAGGGATGTCAATGATCAGACATTCGAGGTCAATTCTATTGAAAACCTGACCAGTGAGCATGAGGAATGCATGGAGATAGAAGCTGAGGCAGAGTTTGATCTGGAGGCTGAGGATTTTAATTTAGACCAGATCGTGGATTCAGCAGTGGATTGGCATCAAGCCCCAGTGTACCCCATCTTAGGATCGAAAGCTTAGAGATTCCCCCCAATGAAGCAACACCTTCCCCAGAGCTGAAAGCCCTGCCTGAACATCTCAAGTACGCCTACCTGGGCGGAAAGGACACCTTGCCAGTCATCATAGCATCCCACCTGACTGAGCAACAAGAGGACAACTTGATGTCTATTTTGAAAAGACATAGGGAAGCCATTGGATGGACAATGAAGGACATCAAGGAAATAAGTCCAGCTATAGTGCAACATAGGATTCATTTAGTCGATGAAGCAACCCCTAGGAGGGACCCACAACGCAGGCTTAACCCTCTCATGCAAGAGGCAGTGAAGGCTAAAATTCTGAAACTATTAGATAATGGGATCATTTATCCCATTTCTGATAGCCAATGGGTTAGCCCTGTTCATGCGGTCCCAAAGAAAAGAAGGCTGCTTACGGTAGTAGAAAATGAGGAAAAAGAGTTGGTACAAACAAGACTGCCTACCAAGGTTCGTGTTTGTATCGACTACAGAAAGTTGAATGCTGCTACCCGTAAAGACCACTTCCCGCTACCCTTCATCGACCAATGCTTGAGCGTTTGGCTGGACATGAGTACTACTGCTTTCTGGATGGTACTCGGGAGACAATCAAATCCCCATTGCTGCAGAAGACCAGGAAAAGACGACGTTCACCTGCCCGTTCGGAACCTTTGCTTATAGGCGCATGCCTTTTGGATTGTGCAATGCTCCTGCCACGTTCCAATGGTGCATGCTTAGTTTGTTCTCTGATATGGTGGAACGTTTTCTTGAGATTTTCATGGATGACTTCTCCATCTACGAAGATTCCTTTGATCAATGTCTTCATCACTTAGAGTTAGTGCTACAAAGATGCATTGAGAAGAACCTAACTCTAAACTGGGAAAAGTGTCACTTTATGGTGAGACAGGGATTGTCTTGGGCCATGAGATTTCGAGGAGAGGGCATAGAAGTAGATAAGGCTAAGGTAGAAGTGATTGCTAAGCTTCCACCCCCCAAAAGCATCAAGGATATTAGATCCTTTTTAGGGCATGCTGGGTTCTACCGACGGTTCATTAAGGACTTTAGCAAAATTGCGAGGCCCTTAACTAACCTGCTCGCTAAGGACGTGCCCTTTGATTTCAACGATGAATGTTTCAAGTCATGGGGGAAGCTTAAGCAAGAACTGATTTCTGCACCTATCATTTTTGCTCCTAATTGGGCCCAGCCATTTGAAATCATGTGTGATGCATCTGATTTTGCAATTGTGCTGTTCTAGGACAGCGCATCGATAATAAGCAGCACGTGATTTACTATTCGAGTAGGACCTTGAATGACGCCCAACAGAACTATACAACGACTGAGAAGGAATTCTTGGCCGTTGTCTTTGCGTTAGAAAAATTCCGGCCCTACTTGTTAGGATCAAAAATGGTGATTTTTACCGGATCACTCGGCTCTGAAATACCTCATGACCAAGAAGGACGCAAAAGCCCGACTGATTCGGTGGATCCTTTTGCTGCAAGAATTTGACTTAGAAATTCGGGATAAAAGAGGTATAGAAATGTGGTTGCTGATCATCTTTCACGAATTCCGAATGCACCAACCATCCAAGCTCCGATCAATGAGGATTTCCCTGATGAGCACATCCTAGCCATTCTTAAGGAACCCTGGAATGCTGACATCGTTAATTACCTGGCCATAAGACAATTACCCGCTGACTGGACAAAGCAAGACCAATACCGCTTCTTTGCCCAAGTACGGTACTTCTTCTGGGAAGAATCGTATCTTTTTAAGTATTGTCCCGACCAATAATTAGACGATGCATACCCGAGGAGGAACAAAGGAGTGTGCTCAGCTTTTGCCATGACCTTGCATGCGGAGGACACTTCGGGCCCCGCAAGACTGCCGAGAAGGTTCTACAAAGTGGGTTCTACTGGCCCACTTTGTTTAAAGACTCATATTATTTTTGCAAGTCATGTGCAAACTGTCAGAAGATCGGGAAAATTTCTAGAAGAGACATGATGCCCCTGAACCCGATCCTTGAAGTTGAAATTTTTGATGTTTGGGGTATCGATTTCATGGGGCCATTCCCCAACTCCTTCGACAACCAATTCATTTTGGTTGCTGTAGATTATGTCTCTAAGTGGGTAGAAGTTGTGCCAACTAGGACAAATGACAACAAAGTGGTTGTCAAATTTCTCAAAGAAAACATCTTCTCCCGGTTTGGCACCCCTAAAGCGATAATTAGTGATAATGGATCGCATTTCTGCAACAGAGTTTTTGAAGCTCTGATGCAAAAATATTCCATCAATAACAAGTTATCAACTCCGTATCATCCCCAAACAAATGGGCAAGTTGAAGTCACCAACCAACAGATCAAGCTCATTCTGGAAAAGACTGTCGGACAAAATCGAAAGGATTGGTCGGTTAAGCTCAATGATGCATTGTGGGCTTACCGCACCGCATTTAAGATAGTTTCTGGGGATGTCTACTTATAGAATCGTGTTTGGCAAAGCCTGTCATCTGCCAGTAGAATTAGAACACCGGGCCCTCTCTGGGCAATTAAGCAACTCAATTTTGATTTGACCAAGGCCAGTGAACTTAGAAAACTGCAGATTTCAGAATTAGAGGAGATACGGAATGAAGCTTATGAGAATGCACGAATCACTAAGAGCATGACCGAACTTTTTCATGACCAAATCATAACCCGAAAAACCTTTGCACCGGGAGATAGGGTTCTGCTGTACAACTCTAGGCTTCATATTTTCGCGAGAAAGCTGAAAACTCGTTGGTCAAGACCATTCATCGTGCGCACTATTTTCCCACACGGTGCTGTGCTCATAGCAAACCCTAAAAATAACACGGAATTTAAAGTGAATGGGCAAAGACTGAAGCCCTTCTTGACCACTGAGCCGATGATTCCAGATGATAGTGTGCTGACTCTTTTTGCCCCATCATACACCTAACCACAACCAAAAAAAAAAATTGTTTATATGCTTACCCCATGTACATTCTTCTTGACATTTCCTTTAGCCTCTTCGTACTTGGCCGGTCCGAGTCCACAAAGACGGTGACATCATCTCTTCCCCCTATTTATTGCATTTACATTTTCATCTTCATTCATTGAGGACAATGCATTAGATAGGTGTGGGGGGAGGGGGTGCTAACATTTTTTCTTTCTCTTTTTCCTTTCTTCTTTTCAAAAAAAAAAAAATCTCAGATTGAAAAGAATTTTCATACTCTTTATAAAAATACCAAAAGATTGTAGGAATTACGGGAACCTTAGTAATAAATATTTATTTTTGCCTAAGTAAATAAGAAGATTAGTTTGACTAAAGAGTTAGAAAGGATAAGGAAAACAACTCACACCTTTTATTTAGCCTTAGTAGAATATGCATAATTCACACACACATGCTTGGGATTTAGAAACACAACTCTTGAAAAAAAAAAAGAAGGGAGCTGGATAATTGTGCCTCAAGAAGCATGATTACTCACGCCAAAAAACAATTTTTAAATAAATCTTGATTTCGTGGCCTACTCCACTTGCATATTAGACCTGAAGGGTGTTTTTTCACCTGGTGCCCTAAGACCATCTGGTTTGGGAGTCATCGGTTTTGATATGTGCTACATAAGTGAAGTAGAAAGCCTAATGGAACCAGGAATAATAAGTAAATATTAATAAGATAATATTCGAAATTGAGTTGAAAAATTCAAAGCATATCACACTTACACAGTATGCATATCTATCTAAAGCAAAATAAAAGAATGAGTTAGAAGTACAAGATCCTTTCTAAATTTAAAGAAAACCATAGTTTCTTCTTTTATGAAGGCTAAATATAAGAGGACTTATGAGGGTTAAACCAAATTCCTACATCATTCGGTCATGTTTATTTAGATGATTGAAAGTTCTTTTTCATATATATATATATATATATATATATATATATATATATATATATATATATATATATATATATATATATATATATTATATATATATATATATATATATTTCTGAAACAACTAACTTCTTTACCTACTGGATTTTGTGGGTGCAATCCGCTAAAACCCTCAGAGACAACACTCCTCCTCTAGGGGAAACTTAGAGGTTTAAAGGCTTGTTGCACATGCTCAGTGCAATCGCGTTACCTGCGAAAGTGATATAATAATTTTCTTATTTTTGTTTTGCTCGGGACGAGCAAAAAGATAAGTGTGGGGGTGTGATTAGTCTCTAATTTTGCATAATTTTCATCACATTCTCATATTTATTTCATGTAAAATTCTACTAATAAATCCTTGCTTGCTTGATCCTAGGTCCATGGTGGGTAAATGAAGAAGAAGGTCTAAATCATCATTATTTGGTGATTAAAAGGCTTAAAAGGTAGCTATTGACCTAGAGGGCTGACTCTGTCAAAATCAGGAGCGTTAACCAACAGGGAAACAACAGCGCAGCACACGCAGCAGGCGGCGCCGCACGTGCCGCCCAAGGAAAGCCGCGGAAACGCGGCATTTTACCGCGAAAACGCGGCCAAACCAGAAACCAAGAGATCCAGCTGACAGGGGGACAACCAGGCGGCGCGCAGCGGGCGGCGCTGCGCAAGCCGCCAAAGTATTGCCGCGGAAACGCGGCATATGCCGCGTTTCCGCGGCCATGTGGGCGCGCGACAGGGGACAACCAGGCGGCGCGCAGCAGGCGGCGCTGCGCGCGTCGCCAAAGTAATGCCGCGAAAACGCGGCCAGTGCCGCGTTTCCGCGGCAATGTGGGCGCGCGCGCGCTCAGTTTTGGGCCACGTGCTGTTCACGTGGCCCCCTTTCCCCTGGTGCCTATAAATACCCCCTGGGGGTCTTCAGTTTGGGGAGACCAAGAGTTGGAGAGAATTTGTAATTTTTTTTAGGTTTTGTAGTTGTTGTTCTTCTTCTAGGTTTAGGATTAGCCATTAAAGTGAAAGAGAGAGAGAGTTTGTAAGGAGTTGTATTTGGAAGGGTGAAAAGATAATACAAGTACTACTTCTCTTCCTTCTTTCCATTTACTTGTCTTTGCATTTGCTTTTACATTCTTGCTTTAGTGTAACTCCTTCTCTTTATCTCTTTTCTTTTGTTGTTCTTTTCTTTACCATATGTAACTAACTCCTCCATAGCATGGCTAACTAACTACTAACCCCTAATCTTTAACTACTTAATCGATAACCCGCATGAGTCAATAGTGTCAACAAGCCTTGTGCAAACGAGAGCTATGGCATCTTAAGACGAGGGTTCTAACTCTAACTTACCTACAAGTATTTACCTTCTTATATTTCATACTTAAATAGTTTTGATGATCTATAAGTTTTGTCCTTTGCTTGTTGTTGTAAGTTAGAGACTTTCCTTTTAACTTTGCCGATACCATTAGTGCACTCGTGTCTTCCCGTATTCTTGCCATCTAATGGATCTTGATATGGGAATGTCCGAGTTTTTGCCGCGTAAAGTAAAGTTATAGGAAGAACTTTCACTCGATTTCCACGTGAATAGTTCCATTGCATCAGGGGTAAGCTTGCCTATGATCCATCGTGAGGCACATCTTCAAGAAGTTAGGGATTAGTGGGAGCAATTAGTAGAGGTTAGCCATGCGTTTTTACAACTAAGAAAAATCACTTTTATAAACTACCAAAACATTTTCCAACAATCCTTGAAACAACTTGTTTTCACTTTTTAAATTCTTTATTTGGAAACAAAGAACATTCTCCTTTCTTGAACATAAAAGCCGCATCAAGCTTCCATCGCTTTCCCTCCTTGTGGATACGACCCGTATAGCCACTTCGCTACTAGGAAGAATCGCAAAAGCAGTAATTTCGACCCACTCTCTTTCTACTTTTCTTGTGCTTGCTTTTTGCCGATCAGTAATCTCTTCCTTTTCTTGCAAAACCAATTCAAACTTGAACATAAATCCTTCATTTCTTCTTTTAAATCAAAGTTCTTCTTTTTCAAAAGTTCATGTTTTTTCAAGAATTTTTCAAGCTTTGTGGCAAGTTCTACAGTTAAATTTTGAACTTCTAAACATCCATAGCAATATGAACTAGAGCAATCATCTAGTTGAGATTCCGATTGTACCTCAAGGGAGTCTTTCCCTTGGACCATGAGGCAATGCTCGTCGGATATGTCTCTCCTAGATCTCCTTATCTTGTTAATAATCCTTGGAAGCTTGGGAGAAGTCAAAATGCTCCAAACTGCAAAAGCCGAATCATAATGAGCAAACACATGTAAAGATCATTATTAAGAGATGCTATAAGTGTCTTAAGTGCTATTGCATTTGCCTTTTTATGCTTGCTAGCATTAGGGTAGGATTCTTGAGTAGTGGCTTGATAAACTAGATGTCCTAGGCTTTTTAAATGACAACTCATCTTGGCCTTCCAAATATCATGTCTAGAAAAATCAAACATAGGAAGGCTATCCATGAGTGCAAACTAAGTGTGTGCAAATGAAAATGCAAATGAAGATTAGCAAACCAAGATCTCACTCCTAGGTGGTTAAACCTAAATATCAGTAGCGTAGGCTCTGATACCAATTGAAATCACCTAGAGGGGGGTGAATAGGTGATAATGCTAATCTAATGAACTTAATGCGGAATTTAAAAACTAATTGCAATTACACAAATGCAACCAACTAGAGATGCACACACACAAGCCAAGCATATAAATATGAATGATACTTATGAGATGATGCAAGGCACAAAGTAAAGAGAGAGAGAGAGAGAGAGAGTAAGAGTCAAGGGATCAAGCGCAGACAACAAGATATGTTTCGAGGTTCGAGCACCCAGCTCTACATCCCCGCCTTCACACAGAAGGATTTCAAGTTCACTAGCTTGTCCACAAAGGACTCCCACAAAGGGAACCTCCACCGAGGATTTGGGGCAATACATTCACAAGGAGTACCCAACTCCTCTCCTTACAAACACAACCTCCTCCTTGAGGCACAACACCAAGCCAACAAACAATCACCTTACAACTTGAGGGATTAGCACAAAGCAACACAAGGATCACCTCACACTTTGAGGGATTAACCCAAATGCACAACCTCCTCAACACAATGAGGGAAAGGCACAAAGCCAAGCAAAGATTGGGTTTACAACTTGGTGATCAAAAGACCACAAACAATCTCTTTTCTCATACAAAGATCCTATAGAATAAGATAGTAGATGTAGCTCAAGTGTGGAGAAAACCAAAGAATGGAAATCAAAACTCAAAGAAAATCTTTGGGAAAAAACTAGAAACCAAGATGAAGAAGTTGAATCAAAATCTTTTCCCAAAAATCCTTTCTTGATTTTCCAAACCCTAGCAAAAACACCAAATAGATTGTTCAATTTAAAGCCCAAAAACTTCTTTTGATTGCTGCGAAACACTAGAGAGTCAGGAAAAATTAGCTCTTAAAAACTTGAAGAAAACCTCTTACCAATGGGGTATTTATAGCCCATTTACAAAACTAGCCGTTGGCAGCAGATCCTGCCAAAAAAGAACTACCGGTCGACCGGTCGGTCGACCGTCCAACGGTCACATTTGACCGCTGGCAGCTACAGGTCGACCGCTCGGTCGACTGTACCCAGATACAGAGAGCAATGCTCTCTTCTCGGTCGACCGCTCGGTCGACCGTGAGCAACCCGAGAGCAACCTGCTCTCAGTCGGTCGACCGTTCGGTCGACCGGCTTATGGGTGAGCCAGCGTGCACGTATCCGTGCACGTCGGTCGACCTCTACGGAATACCGGCTACTTGGTACTGTCGACCGTCCGGTTGACCGACCTAGCCTGGCAGCAGCAGTTCTGGTCAGAAAAACATGTAATTTTTAATCCTAAAAATTCCCATAAAATCTCTAAAATTCCACAAAAATAGTTTTATATTTTTCATTAAAATACAAACTTGTGTTAAAAATTTTAACACAAATCTCAAACATTTTGAACTATTTTTGTGTTATAGAAATTTTGCCAAAAATCAAAAACTGTATTTTCTAAAACTTGGATTTTTGAATTGAAAATACGTTTTGTCCAAAACTCATCCAAATACAAAAACATGGTTTTAAACAACATTTAGGCATGATGTATATGGATATAATCCTATATACATGAAACATATATATATCCATGTTTTTTACTTTAATTCAAAATATGTTTTGTTAAAAAATACCAAAACATAAAACACATGAATAAGTAAGTCAAAACTAAGTTTGTCTAGGAAGTTAAGCATGCATGTATATAGAATGAATCTACTATACATAAAACCATTTAAACTTATTTTGATCTATCTATTCATGAAACCAAGATCGGTTAAACCAATACGGAAAAACCAAAAACCAATATTCAAAACATGAAACGTGTGTGTTGTGAACTTGAGCATATCATACTATTCTAATCTTTACAAATGGATCTAAAACTCAAACTAAATTAGGTACCGATGTCTTCTTGTAGAGCGCTGTCTCCAAGCCGACTCGATCCAAAACTTCGTGATCCACCGAGCTTGACTCCAATGAGTGCTATTTATGATCTTGTCGCTCGGGCTCTTGAATCACTATGTGAAAGCTTCCAAACCATCTTTGTTGAAGCTAATCACCTACTAACATCTTGATTAATAATCTGAAACTAAAATCACAAAATTATTAGTACTCATAACTACATGAGTTAATCATCATCAAAACTAGAGTGGAAGGCCTCTGGGCCAACATTGATAAATTTGACTCTGAAATTATTTTGAAAATTTGAAAATTAGAGAGGGTTAAATTCTTAATAAAAATCATACATATATACATCATTCTAGTGGTTTGTATTCTAGAGGTCTCGGGTGGGTTCCTCCGGACTCCACGCATATTGGATTGGGCTGCATTTCGTGGACCAATCAGACCACCACCGGAACCACCACCTTGAGGTGATTTTTTCTTCCCTCTCTATTTGTTTCATGCATACATACATCACGATGCATTGGGGACAATACATGAGATAAGTGTAGGGGAGGGTTTACTAACGTAGAGTTTTTAGATTTTCTTTCTTTTACACTTCTTTTAGGATACTTTTAGAAATCTTCTCTTTTGTATAGAAATTTTCTCTTTCTTTTTGAAATAAAAGACAAAGTTTTGATCTATTTTTAAGAAATTAAGATGATCTTAGAAACTAAGGAAACCTTAATTATGACATCTTAACCTAGTCAAAATAATGGATCTTGTTTAAAATTATAGGCTAAGTAAGATAAATTGAAGAGATAATTTTATCTTGAATTTTTTGCCTTAGATAGTATGCACATCACACTTACACATTTTTGGGATGGAAACAAAAACCTAAAATGCCGTAAATAAAAAGAAAAAATATAACTTAAAAAAAATCATCACTTATTAAGCTGGATAACTATGCCTCAAGAAGTATGATTATTCACGCTTAAACGGTGGTCAAAAGAAGTAATTAATTCCCCTTAGTTTTGTGGCCTTGTTTACTCGAGTCCTTAAACCCGAAGGATGTTTTCTCATCTGGTGCCCTAAAACCGTCTGGTGTGGGAGTTATCGGTTAAAGGCTCATTACTCGGTAAACTAGAAAGCCTAAGAAAACTAAGGGAAGAAAAAGAAAAAAATATATATAAATAATGGCTTGACGGTTAGAGTTGATCCCAGAAATCTTCACTATCACAAAGTGCATATTATCTAGGTTTTATGAAAGATAAATATTCAATCCAATTTGAATTCTTACCTTAATGGAAGACAAGATCTTGCATAGAGACTAAGTTTAAGAAGAATGATTTTTGGTGGACTTATGACCTTAGATCGCTTATATTTTTGCAAAAATATTTTGAAAACTTGTCTCTCTTTCAAAATGTATTTTCAAAATACTAACATTTGTCTTCTTTCTTTATGGATTTTGTGGGTGCAATCCACTGAAAACCCTCAGGAGACAAAACTTCTCCTCTAGGGGTAACTAGAGGTTTAACGGCTTGTTGCACACGCTCAGTGCAATCGCGTCACCTGCGAATGTGATGTAATAACAATTGTAGTATAGTGGTGAGTATTCCCGCCTGTCAACGGGTCGAATCCACAGGGACGGGAGGCGATAGAAGCATTAACAGTCTCTATTCACGTCGTTTGTTAACAATTCTTCTTTGTTAAAGAATTACAAAAGAAAATAAAAGAAAAGAAAAGGAAATCTAGAAAGTGGTAGGTGGAGAAGGTGATGAAAACGACGAAGAAAACAAAGAGAAGTGGTTTGAAAAATAAAATAGAAAAGAAGATGAAGCTTGTAGTAAAGAAAATGAAAACAAGGGTGAACAAAGAGGATGGTAAAACAACGATGAAAAGATAAAAGAATTGATTTTTAAAACAGGATAAAAGAAAACTCATGGCTACTAACTACTAATTGCTCCACTAACCATGCTAACCTCTTAGTGATAGTTGCCTCACATGGATCCTTGGCCATCACTAATCCTTGGCTTCAAGAGACGATACAAAGTATGGCCCATAAGATTGTTCTTCTACATTCAAACAACACATCCATACCACTAACAAGTTGCAAGCTACTTATTAAATCATCAAAACCGGTTAGAGGTGAGCATGAAATAAAGAAGACATTGCAAGTTAGCAAGTTAGTGGGTTAGGTGTTAGAAATGTTAGAATGTTAGAATCCATCATCATGAGCCATCAATGGCTCTTGCAAGAGCAAGGCCTTGTGAGGCTATTAGATTCATGTGGATTATCAAGTAAGTGGTTAGATGGTTAGTGGTTAGTAGTTAGATTGCCATGAGAAGAAGAAAATTAGCCAAGCAACATGTAGAAGATGAAGAAGATTACAATAGAGAAGAAAGGAGGCACCTTTACATAGATTGTCACCATCTATTACATCAATCCCTCTCTATCTCTCTCTGAATCTCTCAGCCCTAATACATGATCTAAAAAGAAAAGAAAATACAAAAGAAATGAAATGAAGAACACCTACCTACACTACACTAAAATATAGAAACCCTAGCCTAAAATAAAAAACTGCCTCCTAAAATCAAAAACTGCTTCGTTCTGGACCTATACAAGGGTTTTTATAGGCGAAGGAGGCTTCTGGAAGACGAGACGGGGCCACGCGTCGAAACTCGACGCGTGGGCCCACCAAATTGCCGCGGAATCTCGGCCTTTGTCGCGTTTCCTCGGCAAAACCGGGAGTTAAATCCCTGGTTTTGGCGAGAAACATCTCCGGGCTTTGGGGACCTTCTTGGTATATTTCATTTTTGGTAGTTTTGGCCGGATATTCGTCTGATGTGCGCAAGAGTCTAGGTTCGACGTATTTTCTCGAAGGTCCCTTGCTTGGCCTCCAAGTAATGCGGATTTAATTACCCAAAAATGGGTTTAATTAAGCTCTTATTACTCCTTTACCCTTAACTCTTGATTTACCTGCAAGAGAGACCAAAACGGTTTAGACCGACAATTTATTCATAAATCGGTGGGGAAATGCGATATAATAATGCAGAATTGTAGACTAATCATATACACACAATAAAGTTTATCAATCATGCGTAACGGTAAGCATACATGCGATTATCAAATACCTACATCATGTGAATGGATAAACATGTGTGGGACTTACTTTAACATACACACATAGGTTAGCCTACCATATACAAGAATATGTTAATTGAACTAGCTAATACTTACACCAATAGGATTATCTACTAGGTATAAAGGTATGCATATATGGAAATAGCTACAACATATTTACCATGGGATTGTCTATTATGTACACTTAAAGTCTAAAAATCATGTACATGTGTTATCGTTCACATTCACATACACTTATAACTTAATAAATTTCACTTTACTTCAAACTTGAAAACTACCTACTATTATTTTGGAGTTTGGATGTTCTACTCACCCTTGAAGAGATCACCCCCGAAGCAAGCTTGTTTTACCGGCTATATTAGAGTCTAAAAGATCATAACAACATCATTAGTAGCCTAAAAATGTTTAAAAAACAGATTCATAATTTAACTTGAAACAGAGTTTAAAATAGACTCAAATTCTCCCAGATTGCCTAGAGATTTTGAAAGCTCTGGATTAGCTTTCCAAAGCTGGCCACCCGAGAGCATCTCAAAGCCTTCGAAAGCTCTGTCAAGCTTTCTAAGGCTTCAGCCTTTTGAAAGCTTGGTATCAACTTTTGAAAGTTGTCCCTGAACTGAAAAATAGACTCAGCTTTAAACCATCATATCTCTCTCATTTCTCATTAGAATTCGAAGAGTCAAAAACCACTAGAAAAATATTCGAGTTATCTACAACTCTTATGTAGACACCAATTCATCTGAGACCTCTTCCTATATCTGTTGTGACATCGAGTAGGATCATGCATTTCTGATACTCTACTCCATGCTGCTCCTTTCTCGGGGCTAACTCCGATTGAGTCTAAAAGACTCCATTTTCATATTCTCCTCCATAATTCTCCATCTAGGTGAAGATTTCTCAAATCTAAGCCGAACAAATCAAATCGTCAACTTCAACTCAGCAAACACATCGAATCTGAGCCGAACACATCGAATCATCAATTTTAACTCAGTAAACGAGCTGCACAATGAAGGATGCCTTTGTACCCCATCAAACCACACATAATTCATCCATACGAGCTTCAGAAAGACAATCATCAACTAAACCAAATCTGCAGTAATGAACCAACTGGTTGAGTCATATAGATCTCTTCATCATGATTATCATGAAGAACAGTGGCCTTCAACTTGAGATAACCAAGCTTACCAACTTGAGATTCATGCTTCTTCACAACACACTTTTGTGGATTCTTCTGTTTCTTCTAGCTACAATCAAATCAATAACTTTTCCTTCAACATGTTCAGCATCCAAAATGGATACATAGTCTCCACCAAGTGTTACATCCTGTGAGATCTCAAATGATACTGAATCAACTAGAGTACGTGGAGTAGCATCATCCTCTAACCACTACGATACCGCTTTGACTTCAAACTCTTTACACGCTGAGACTTAAGCCTTAACATTGAAGCCTCATCGAACGCGACATACCTTCTCAAAATAAACTTCTTGTTTTTGTGTTTTCGCAACTTGTAGCCTTCAAAATATCTTTTAACACCCAAAAATATAAACTCTTTGCTCGAGGATCCAATTTACCTTCTTTGAGACAAAAGTAGGCGGGACATTCAAATACCCTCAGCAAATCATAGTCTTAAACAGCTCCACTGACCAAATTTTCAATGGAGTTTTACCTCCTATCGTAGACAGGGGCAACTCATTCATGAGATGGCTAGCATATACCAAAACCTCAGCCCAAAATAACTTGCCTAATTGTGCATTAGACAACAACCATTGAGCCTTCTATAGCAAGACATGGTTCATCTCTTTAGCCACCCCAATTATTTTTGAGCTGTGAAGTGCATATCAATACCATTGTTTGGCCAAACTGCAGGAGCTAACACTCTTGTACTTCCCAACATTATCAAATTGGAGCACTTTTGATTATTCTAACACTCTGTTTCTCTCCGTCAACTTCTTCCACTTTACGAACAAATCTAAGACTTAAAACCTTTATCTCACATGGTATACCCAACAATGCCTAGAGAAATCATCACAAATAAGACAAAGTACCGATGACCTCCAAGTATGTTGTCTTGGTCGGTCTCCAAACGTCCATGTGAACCAAATCAAGAAGATCTTTCGTGCGGTGAATAATGATGCCAAATTTCACCTTTGTCTCCTTGCTTAGAACACAATGCTCACAGGACTCTAAATTGCAGGTCAATGCACTTTCCAATAATCATTGTGTTGCCAATGCTTACAAAGAATCCAAACTAACATGTCCCAGTCTCGAATGCCATAACCTGGTAGAATCGCCATCTAAACATTTTGAAGCCACCAAATTTCCAGCAACTATATGACAATTCAAGTAGTACAAACTGTTGCGTCAAATGCCCTTCAGAATACCAATAAGCCACTGAACATTTTTAGAACACCATCACCAAGGTCTCTCTCAGACCCTATGCCTCCAAAGCTCCAATTGAACAATTTGAGGTATATACCTCACATCCTTTAGCTCTTGGTTAACGTTCTACCTGCACACAGGAAACACAGAATTTCAAAATTGAAGAATATAAATATAAGTTCTTCATATTACCGCTATAGCAAGTGATTATGCTGGTTGTGAACCACAAGTAGGGACGAGCAATGAAAGCGTATTGTAAGTTCTCTTTTAGTTTACTTGAAATGGTTAAAGTCTTCTTTGTTCTTTAGAAAGAAAAAGAAAATAAGCTATGTTAATTTGTGAAGTGGTAGATAGGAGGGGATGGTGATTGTAGAAAAATGGAAAAGTTTATACAAAGAACTAAAAAGTGTAAATAAAAGATATTGGTGATTGGAGGTGATCTAAGTTAATGGATTAAAATAAAGGAAAAAAATCTAAAAGAAATACTTACCTCCTTTATCCAAATGCTTACCTTGCAAAACTTTCGCAACGGTGTTACCTTAAAGTAGAGGCGATCAACGCATAGCCCATAAGAGTTGATTCCCATCTCTTTCACATTACATTATCAAGATGACACAAGTATGAAATGATACAGACTGAGACTAGAATACATCACATGAGCTATCGGTGGCACTCGTAAAGGCAAGGCTCTTTTGATG
This sequence comes from Agave tequilana, assembly GCA_038442645.1. Lineage (NCBI taxonomy): Eukaryota > Viridiplantae > Streptophyta > Magnoliopsida > Asparagales > Asparagaceae > Agave > Agave tequilana. The sequence goes on from JAVJIF010010850.1 coordinate 109,254, forward strand.
CCATAAGACTCCTTGGATGCAATTGATACCAAAAGAGAAAAGTAAAAAGAGGAAGCAGAATGAGAAAACAAAAAGAACATAAAAAATATAACTTTAGATTCAATACGGTAACAATAAAAGAAGAGAAGAATAACTTTCACCGGTGTCATTCTCAGTACAAGTTTTACTCTTATTCTCTCTTGAAACTCTGATCTCCTCTGAATTATATAAATGAAAACTGAAAATTACATAAAGAGGAAAAAAAACCTAAACTAAACTAGAATGAAAACTAGCCTAAGAATTTATCTCTGCCTAATCGTCCCTTATGGTCTTCAGAAATGCAGTATTTATAGCAAAAACAGAGAGGGGGAGAGCGTCTGAAGATAGAGGGAGCAAATGCTCCCCCATATCTCAACAAATTACCATGGATCCGTGGCTTTTTCTGTGAATTCGCATCCTGGATGTGGCCAGATCTAGGGAGCGGGGATCCTTGATGAGTTGTTTTGTCTGTCTATCAAACTGGTTTCTCGATTTGGTTTCTGGATTAGACGTATCACTGTTGATCTTCAGCTAACCGAAATGGATTCATAAAAGTCTGAATTTATCCAGTTTTTATTTGGTGTTATCTCTCTGATTTGCTCTGATCTTCAGTTGGACATTTACCCTAATTCTCAATTTTGATTTAATCTGAATTTTAGTGAGCCTTTGGGCTCGTTTTCTTTTCTATCTCTTTTAGTAAAGGCTTGCATAAATTAAATGATAAAAATGATTAAACAGTAAAGTTTATTTAAGATAAATTACGGGAATATGATAACGAATATGCAATATTAGTGACCAATCACACCGCGCACCTATCTTTTGCTCGTCCTCGAGCAAAACAAAATAAAAAGTAAAACAGAGCTAACCTAATCTAACTCACTTTCGTAGGAATCATGGCTGCACTTAGCATGTGCAACAAGCCGTTAAACCTTTAGGATATCCCTAGTGGACGAGTTTTGTCTCGTGAGGGTTTTTAGTTGATTACACTCACAAAATCTATAAAGAAAGAGAAACAAGTGTTAGTATTTTTGAAAAGCATTTAGAAAAAGAAAGAAAATATTTGAAGTATTTTGCAAGAATTAAGAAATTTATAAGTTATGGGAAAGCCAAATGAAAATCACCTAGAGGGGGGGTGAATAGGTGATATAGCTAATCTATGAACTCAATGCGGAATTTAAAAACTTAATGCAATACACTCAAGTGCAATCAACAAGTGATGCACACACAACCAAGCCAAGCAATTATGAATGCACAATATGAATAGTTGCAAGGCACAAAGTAAAGAGAGAGATAGAGAGAGAGAGTCAATGGATCAAGCGCAAACAACAAGATATGTTTCGAGGTTCGAGCACCCATCTCTACATCCCCGCCTTCGACACACGAAGGATTTCTAATCCACTAGCTAGTCCACAAAGAACTCTCACAAGGAGTACCCAACTCCTCTCTTTACAACCACAACCTCCTCCTTGAGGCAAGCTCCAATCCAACAAAACAATCACCTCACAACTTGAGGGATTAGCACAAAGCAAACAAGGATCACCTCACCACTTGAGGGATACAACCCAATAGCACAACCTCCTCAACACAAGGAGGGAAAGGCACAAAGCCAAGCTAAGTTAGGGTTTATAACTTGGTGGTCTAACAAACAACCACAAACATTTTCTTTCTCCCACACAAGATCCTATAAAAAGAGATAGTAGATTTTAGCTCAAGTGTGGAGAAAACCAATGGAATGGAATCAAAATCACAAAGAAAAATCCTTAGGAAAACTGAAACCAAGATATAGAAGTTCAATCAAAATCTTTTCCCAAAAACCCTTTTCTTTGGTTTTCCAAACCCTAACAAAAACTCCAAATAGATTGTTCAATTTGAGTTCAAAAACTTCTTTGATTGCTGTGAAAACACTAGAGAGTAAGGAAAATTCGCACCAAAAATTCTTAGAGAAAACAGGCTATGAATGGGTATTTATAGACCCCAGAAATATAGCCGTTGGCAGCAGAAATGCCAAAAATGAACTGCTGGTCGACCGCTCCAGTCGACCATCCAACGGTCAAATTCTGCCCCTTGCCAGCTACCGGTCGACCGCCCCGGTCGACCCAAACAAACAGAGAGCTCTGCTCTTAGACCCGGTCGACCGTCCCTGTATCTGCCAAACGTGCACAGATCTGTGCACGTCGGTCGACCGACCCGGTCGACCGACTTCATGCCAAGTCGACTTGGTCAGAAGACTAGTCGACTGGTTAAAGCCTGGAACAGAAAACTGAATCAGAAAAACAGTTTAAAAATATTTTGAAAAATCTTTTAACACTCCTAAAAATCACCAAAAGTTTTATCATTTTGCATTGATATATAAACATGTGGTAAAAAGTTTAGCTCAAATATCAATAATATGAACTATTTTTGTGTCTTATCATTTTACCAAAACCAAAAACTGTATATTCTAAAACTTGAATTTTGAATAGAAAATACGTTTTGTCCAAAACTCTTCCAAATACAAAAACATGATATTTAAACACTTTGAAGCATGATGCATATGGATAGAAATCCAATATACATGAACATATATTATATCATAGTTTTTGTTCTTAATTCCAAAAATATGTTTTGTTAAAATACAAAACCTAAAACATATGAATAGGTATATCAAGTAAGTTTGTCTAAGTAGTTGAAGCATGCATGTATATAGAACAAATCTAATATACATTAAACCATGTAAACTTATTTTGATATAATATCTATTCATGCAAACCAAGATCGGTTAAACCGAAAACCAAAACATGAAACGTGTGTGTTGTGAACTTGAGCATATCATACTATTCTAATCTTTACAATTTGGATCTAAACACAAAACTAAACTAAGGTACCGATGTCTTCTTGTAGAGCGCAATCTCCAAGCTGACTCGATCCAAAACTCCATGATCTACCGAGCAAGTGCTATATGTGATCTTTGACGCTCGGGCTCTTGAATCAACATGTGAAAGCTTCCAAATCATCTTGTTGAAGCTAATCACCTACTAATAACTTGATTAATGATCTGAAACTAAAATCACAAGATTATTAGTACACATAACTACATGAGTTAATCATCATCAAAACTAGAGTGGAAGGCCTTTGGGCCAACAATCTCCCCTTTTTGATGATGACAAAACTCATGGAGTTATATATGCATGGATTAAAGTTAAGCTTCAAAGAAGCTCCCCCTTAACTCATGCATAGGATAAACAACTAATAAATGGCTCTAGATACCAATGAAATTATAAAACATGAAACATGCATAAATATGCATAATGCAATAAATGGCTCTAGAAATTAATGGAAGATACCAATGAAATTTTCAAAAACAAATAAACATGTTCTAGATACCAATTAGCAAAACAAATAAATATGCTCTTGATACCAATTAAACTAAACAAATAAACATGCTCTAGATACCATTAAACTCAATATATGCAAAACAAAACTAATGATCTAATGATCTCTTTTACAAGCTCTTGATATCAAAACTAAACATGTTTTTAATAATGCTTTTTATACCAATTGAACTTAATATAAAAACACATAAAACATGCATACAAACATGCATATAAACTCAAACATGCATATAAACTCAAATTCTTCTCCCCCTTTTTGTCAATCATCAATAAAGAGGTTAAAAACAAAACAGAACTAATAAAAACATATTCTTCTCTTCTTTTTGTTCAAATCAAAGAATTAATAAAAGGATGTTCTCCCCCTTTTTGGTCTAAAAACAAATATGATACCAATAAAAAATGTGTCAATGAAGTGCAATTTGATACCAATTAAAATGAACTATACCAATTGAAAAACAAAAATCTTGATACCAATTGATAAGTAAACAAACAACAAACCAATTGTAAATAAACAATCTTGATATCAATTGAAATTAAACATAACAAATTTTGAATTTCTAATATAAATGTTGATACTAATTGAAATTAAACATAGATCTTTAATACCAATTGAAATTATTATTTTTAAGTATATAAACAAATTTGATTTTGATACCAATTGAAATTATTGCCAATTGAAATTATTATTCTCTATCATAAAGTAAGGGAGTGGAATACTAAATACCAATGAAAGAAGAAATACAAGATTTTCTCCCCCTTTATGAATACCAATAAAAACTATGATAAGGCTTGAATTAAGATACCAATTGAAAACTAAATCAATTGAAATAAAGTTGAAGCTCAAGCTTATCATAAACAAAATCTTGTGTTTAAAGATATAGGGATATAATAAGCACAAATAATATATATATATGTATGAAAATTAGATACCAATTGAAATTGATATTCTTTGAAATGCAAGCATACATATATAAAAATATATGAGTACACAAGAAATGTCAAGATTGATACCAATTGAAAGAATTCAATGATACCAATTGAAACAACAATAAGATCAAGTGTATACATCATATTCCTATCCTCCCATACATGATCAAGTTTAAAATGATTTTCACAATAAAGCATACATGAGCATGGTCTCCCATCCAACCACCCTTGGATGGTAGGGGTTTTCAAAATAGATTTACAATATAGTATGTTTTGAAAACTACTACCAAGGAAGAATATCACAACTAGTTATATGAATCAACTAGAACGAGATCCTTCAAACAAGGAATAACAAAAATATTTTTCATGAAGACACATGTAAACCACATGGCACTAAAACACACTCAAAATCCATATAGCACAATTTGTACTCATGAAAACTAAGTCATGAGAAAACATTAAATTAGGTGAGTGTACAAGTGTTGTGAGAAACATATCAACATGAAAATGGAACAATCAAGCTCAATATTGAAAACATGAAATTCATCTAGGATGTGAAATCAGCTATTGAAATCATTCAAAAAAAACATGAACTTCATCATAAATGTGAAATCACCTAGAAAACATGAAATTCATCCAAATGATTTAAACTTCAAGGCATATGTATGTCATGTACAAACTAAAGTATACATACATATCTTAAACACAATGAGTCCACAAAAGTATATGCATGAAGGCATGTGGCTCAAGGATGTACATGTATAATCAATAGTTTGGACAAGATAGACATATACATGAAGTTAAAATACATGATCATAGAAACATATCCAAAATGAGGAATACAAGTCAATGCAAGAATCATCAAAACTAGACTATACTAGTACATCAAGTGAATACAAATGAGCGTTCAAGCACAAACATATATAAAGATCTATTTGTAGCTCACTAGTTGTACAAGTATAAATCCTAGTCTTAATGAAATTTACCATTCAAGCAAGTAGTCAAAACATGAAGCATAAAACGAGAATCATAAACCCAACATGATAAACATAATAATCAAAACATGAATTATTAAAACAAAAAACATAGTCAACCATATGATTAGCATGACAAAGACATGTGCATTAGATCTATGATTAACATGATAGCTAAACATAAAGAGAACACAAATATGGGTCCATACTAAACATGGGTGATCTCAAAAGCTATACATGCATGTCAAGGGTCTAATAAACATGGCATTCAACATGCTAAACAAACATGAGTTATCAAAACAAAATATCATAAACATCCATATGATCATTATGTATATGCATGTACATTAGATCTAGGGCATACATGATAGTACTAAATAAGGTGAGAACACAAAGATAAGATCCATATAAAACATGGGTGTCTCAAGTAACTAAACATGTATAACACTAATCTAATCAACATGGCATAAGCATAATGAACACTAAAACATGTCATGCTATGAATGAAAGCATGTAAATGAAAATGGGAGTTAGAGAGTGATACCAAAACCGATGAAGGTGCATCTCTAGTTCTCCAAACCACGGTGGTCCTCCCACCAAATCCCCTTGAGAGTGAAGCATCCAAATGGTTCTCTTTTAAGCTTAGAAACGCATCCACCTCAAGGCACCAATACTCTTACGTGATGCGAGAGCTCCCACCTATATCAAAAGTCAAGGAGGTGGTTTTTTGGTACCCATTTTCTTTTGGGTCCATAGGGGTTAGTTTCTTTTCTAACCCAACAAGATTACATGCTAAATTTTCATTATGTAAACGATCATAGCAAAATCTAGCAAGATGGCCTTTTCGACCACAATGTGTACATGTGTACACATGAGCATACATGTCATGGTTGTGTCCGTGGAAAGCATGTGTATGCCGTGTAGGGTGTGCATGCAAAGATGGACCTTGTTTCTTATGAACCAAGATTTTCAAACGTGTATGATTTAAAGCACATTGGCTCAAAGTGGAGCCCAAACAATCAACACTTTTCTTCAAAACATTTATATCTTTTTCATTGCTTGAAGATAAAGTGGAGCATGTAAGAGGTGTGCTAGAAGAAGAAGCTATACTGGCATAGCACACATGAGAATCAATATCAATTTTTAAAGATTCATTTTTCTTTAACACTAAATCCAAATCTTTTGTATTGGAATCAATTTCATTTTTCAAGACAAGGTTATCTTTTAAAACAAAATCCAATTTCTAAGATAAAACTCATTATTTTTCACAACATCATCACAATCATTTTTTCTTTTCAAAACTTCAATCTCATTAAGAGTAAGGTCTAGTTGAGATCTTAGTGAGTCACGTTCACTAGTGATCTCTTCCTTCTCTTGCAAAACCAATTCAAAATTAGAACACAAATCCGTTAATTCATTTTTCAAAACAAGATTGTCCTCTTTTAAAAGTTTGTGTTTTCCAAGAAATTTCAAGCTTTGTGGCAAGTTCCATATTTAAAGTTTGAGCTTCTAAACAACCATCACAATAGGAACTAGAGCAATCATCTAATTGAGAATTCGATTGCACCTCAAGGGAGTTCTTCCCGTGGACCATGAGGCAATGCTCTTCGGACTTTTCTCTCATAGATCTCCTCATCTTGTTAATAATCCTTGGTAGCTCGGAGAAGTCAATATGCTCCAAACTGCAAAAGCCGAATCATAATGATCAAACACCGGTAAAGATGTTCATTAAGAGATGCTCTAAGTGCTCTAAGTGCTAATGCATTAGCTTTTTTGTGTTTACTACTATTAGGGAAGGATTCTAAAGTGGAGGCTTGATAAACAAGATGACCTAGTGATTTTAAATGCCTACTCATATTTACCTTCCAAGTATCAAGTCTAAATGGTCAAACATAGGAGGGCTATCCATGAGTGCAAACTAAATGAGTGCAAATGAAAATGCAAATGAAGATTAGCAAACCAAGATCTCACTCCTAGGTGGTTAACCTAAATATCAGGAGCGTAGGCTCTGATACCAATTGAAAATCACCTAAGGGGGGGTGAATAGGTGATATAGCTAATCTATGAACTCAATGCGGAATTTAAAACTTAATGCAATACACTCAGGTGCAATCAACAAGTGATGCACAAACAACCAAGCCAAGCAATTATGAATGCACAATATGAATAGTTGCAAGGCACAAAGTAAAAGAGAGATAGAGAGAGAGTCAATGGATCAAGCGCAAACAACAAGATATGTTTCGAGGTTCGAGCACCCAGCTCTACATCCCCGCCTTCGACACACGAAGGATTTCTAATCCACTAGCTAGTCCACAAAGAACTCTCACAAGGAGTACCCAACTCCTCTCTTTACAACCACAACCTCCTCCTTGAGGCAAGCTCCAATCCAACAAAACAATCACCTCACAACTTGAGGGATTAGCACAAAGCAAACAAGGATCACCTCACCACTTGAGGGATATAACCCAATAGCACAACCTCCTCAACACAATGAGGGAAAGGCACAAAGCCAAGCTAAGTTAGGGTTTATAACTTGGTGGTCTAACAAACAACCACAAACAATTTCTTTCTCCCACACAAAGATCCTATAGAAAGAGATAGTAGATTTTAGCTCAAGTGTGGAGAAAACCAATGGAATGGAAATCAAAATCACAAAGAAAAATCCTTGGAAAAAACTGAAACCAAGATATAGAAGTTCAATCAAAATCTTTTCCCAAAAACCCTTTTCTTTGATTTTCCAAACCCTAACAAAAATTCCAAATAGATTGTTCAATTTGAGTTCAAAACTACTTTTGAATGCTGTGAAAACACCAGAGAGTAAGGAAAAATTCGCACCAAAATTCTTAGAGAAAACATGGTATGAATGGGGTATTTATAGACCCCAAAAAAATATAGCCGTTGGCAGCAGAAATGCCAAAAATGAACTGCCGGTCGACCGCTCCAGTCGACCGTCCAACGGTCAAATTCTGCCCGTTGCCAGCTACCGGTCGACCGCCCCGGTCGACCCAAACAAACAGAGAGCTCTGCTCTCAGACCCGGTCGACCGTCCCTGTGTCTGCCAAACGTGCACAGATCTGTGCACGTCGGTCGACCGACTCGGTCGACCGACTTCATGCCAAGTCGACTTGGTCAGAAGACTAGTCGACTGGTTGAAGCCTGGAACAGAAAACTGAATCAGAAAAACAGTTTAAAAATATTTTGAAAAATCTTTTAACACTCCTAAAAAACACCAAAAATAGTTTTATCATTTTGCATTGATATATAAACATGTGGTAAAAAGTTTAGCTCAAATATCAATCAATATGAACTATTTTTGTGTCTTATCATTTTTACCAAAAACCAAAAACTGTATATTCTAAAACTTGAATTTTGAATAGAAAATACGTTTTGTCCAAAACTCTTCCAAATACAAAAACATGATATTTAAACACTTTGAAGCATGATGCATATGGATAGAAATCCAATATACATGAAACATATATATATCATAGTTTTTGTTCTTAATTCCAAAAAAAAGTTTTGTTAAAATACAAAACCTAAAACATATGAATAGGTATATCAAAGTATGTTTGTCTAAGTAGTTGAAGCATGCATGTATATAGAATAAATCTAATATACATTAAACCATGTAAACTTGTTTTGATATAATATCTATTCATGCAAACCAAGATCGGTTAAACCAAAAACCGAAAACCAAAACATGAAACGTGTGTGTTGTGAACTTGAGCATATCATACTATTCTAATCTTTACAATTTGGATCTAAACACAAAACTAAACTAAGGTACCGATGTCTTCTTGTAGAGCGCAATCTCCAAGCCGACTCGATCCAAAACTCCATGATCTACCGAGCAAGTGCTATATGTGATCTTTGACGCTCGGGCTCTTGAATCAACATGTGAAAGCTTCCAAATCATCTTGTTGAAGCTAATCACCTACTAATAACTTAATTAATGATCTGAAACTAAAATTATAAGATTATTAGTACACATAACTACATGAGTTAATCATCATCAAAACTAGTGTGGAAGGCCTCTGGGCCAACACCAAACTTTTTATTATTAAACTTAGTCTTTATTCAAAAACTTTTTATCAATCAAGATAAGAAGTCAAACTGTATTTCTCATCTAGTCTATTATTTTACTCTAAGTATATACACCTTTGTGATAGTGAAATTTTGACTCGGGGTTCTTCAGTTCTAACTCTTATGCCTTATTTTTCATATTTTTGAAGGTATTCTCTCTTTGCTTTATTAGGTTTTTCTAATCCGCCCATGTAACGAGCCTTTAGTCGGTGACTCCAATTCTGACGGTCTTAGGGCACCGGGAGAGAAAACACCCTAAGGACTTAAGGACTTAAGCAAATAAGGTCACAAAACTAAGGGTTTTTATTTATAAGATGGACCGCTTTTAGGCGTGAATACTTATACTTTATGAGGCACAAATGCCCAGCTTAATCAGAGAATTTTTGATAAATATATGTTCTTTTTTTTCTTTTTTCTTTTTTTAATAAGGCATAAGAATCTTTATTTTTGAACCTTAAGTGTGTAAGTGTATAAAGTGTGCATATTTCATCAAGGTAAAAATCAAGCTAAATTACTTTTTAAAATTTTCTTCCTAACTCTAGAAATCCAACAATAATCTTGTTTTGACCAAATATGAGAAATCTAATTATGATTCTCTTATTCCTTAAAATTAACTTAATTTCTCAAAAAAAAAGGTCAAAATATAGTTTCCATTTTCAAAAAGTTTTTAAAAGTAAAGAAAATGTTAATTTATATTTTTTAGATAAATAAAAAGGAAACCTATGTTATGTTGGAGCCCTCCTCCACACATATCTCATGCATTGTCCTCAATATATGAATGAATCCATAAATACCTGAAAAAGAAGAAAGGAAGGAAAATATTACCTCACGATGGAGGCTCCAGTGGTGATCGGATAGGGCCAACCGTTACTGCCCAATCAAGATAATGGGGTGGTTCACAGAACTCACCTTTATTACATCTTTTCTATTTACATATTTTAATCTCCAAAATGAATAGGATCATGCAAGATCCTATCATGACAATTATCCCCTTCATATGACCAATCTTAAAAAATCATCATGGAGTCATTATGGTTTATACCTTGGTCCAACAATAGAATGTGACTTGGTGGAATGGTTGACTTGGGCTCAAGAGTGATAGGTTCGAGAACCATTACTAACACAAAAAAATCAAATGCAGGTTCGAGAGTCGGTATAGGTTCAATAGTGTTGGCCCAAAGGTTACAATCTCCGAGTTATGTGTTTTGATGATAACAAACCATATAAAAGCTATTTGGTACTAATAGAAATTCAAGAATGAATTTCAGGTTGGTACATGTATGGATGGCTCAAGCATGGGATATTAGGCTCTAGCTCAATCACTGCTCAACATCAAGTTTCAGAAACGCCTGCATGTAGACTCATCGTGTAAATAGTTTCTGTTAAAGATTAGTATATATGGTTGAAGCTCAAAAATACACACACACATACAAACCAAAATGCACGTTTTTCTAAAGTATGATTTTGGTTCTCAAATTTTCTAAAATATTTCTTTATCAAATTTTGAACTTATATTTAGCAGCTATGTAAGTTTCCTATCTTCCAAAATCAAAATAAAAATATTTCAAAATTTTACATATCTTCAAAAAAAATTTCAAAAACTGTTTTGGCCAAGGTCGGTCGACCGGGCAATCGACCGTGCCTATTACAGGCCAGAACAGTCGACCGCACGGTCGACCGGAGTTCTGACAATTGGGGGTGTGCACGTTGTGCACGTTCCCAGTCGACCGGGTGGTCGACCTTTCCCTTTTACGTCGACCGGGCGGTCGACCGACTGTGAGTAACCAACTCTCGGTTTGTCATGGTCGACCGACCGGAGAGTCCTAACGGTCAGATTTTTGAATCTACCGGTTGACCGACCGGTCGATCACTAGTCTGCCAGATTGGCAATTCTGACTGTTTTGTTTTAGTTACTTTTAAAACATGTTTAAAAACAAAACGTAGATAGTTGATTTTGAGGGTCAATTTATTCCTCTTTTATGCTGGTAAAACTATTCTAAATTTGCTCTTTCTAAAACCTATATAAGGGGTCTTTAGGGTTGAGTTCATTACAACAACAATTTGAAAAGATTAAAAGTTTTTGCTTACTTGAGAAAAGTTTTTGTTTCAGTTTTTGTGCTTTTACTCTCTGAAAATCTCTTCAAGTTTTGGTTCTGAAAATCTCTCTTCTATTTTCAAATTTCACTTACAAAAACTTGAGCTTCAATCTTATATATTATTCTCTAGGGTTTTTGTAAAGAAGTGTTTTCAAAGAGTTTGTGGTCTTTTGATCACCCAGTGCTTATTGTAATTTTGCTACGCTACCTCTGGACCAGAGGAGTTGTTGGGGAGTTGTGTACTCCATATTGGTTGTAATTTCTTTGGTGGAAAGTTCTAGTGGATTGGAATTCCTTCACGGTGGTGAAGGCGGGGACGTAGAGCGGTGGCTCAAACCACGAAACAAATCTCTTTGTTGCGATTGATTTATTGTCTCTCTTATCTACTTTATTTTCATTCATTTATTGTCGATCTATACTCTTACAATAAGATTACATTGAGCACCTCAAACTCTTATCTAGAGAAATCACGAGGAAGAAGTTCAGAACCCTTCACAGGGCATACGGCTTCTAATCTTGCTTTGAGTGATCGTTTGCATCATATCATTTTTATTTTGCATTGGATTTGATTTGATTAGCCTTACACTTATTCACCCCCCTCTAGGTGTAATTTCAATTGGTATCAGAGTAAGATCTCTAGTTTTTAGCTTAACATCCTTAGAAAGATCCTAATTTGCTAATCATTATATAAAATTCTTCATTCATCCACTGGTAAAAATGGCCGACAGTATTAGGATCCCTCCCAAGTTTGATGGCCTTAACTTTACCATATGAAAAGTTAGGATGACCGTATTTTTGCAATCCCTAAGATGCTAGGTTGCAAAGGCGATGACCAAACCCATAGTGCACCCACTGGTGAGGAGGGCACTTGGTCTGATCTTACCTCCAAGGAATATGAGGCTAATTCAAAGGCTTAAAATGCCTTGCTTTTAGTATTGAATGAGGATGATATGACAAGGGTCATTCATTGCAAATCCGTTTATGAGATTTGGGAACACTTATTGGTCACTCATGAGGGAACATCACAAGTCAAGAGAGCTAAAATTGATCTCTTGCGATCCCAATATGAAACTTTAAAATGCATGAAAATGAGTCTATTGATGAAATGATTACAAAGTTTACTAAAATTACTAATGGTCTTGCTTCTCTAGGTGATGAAATCAACAATGATCAAAATGTCCGAAAGATCATTCGCGCACTTCCACCGTCTTGGGAAGTAAAAGCTACCATATTGAAGGAGTTAAACGATAAAGATGAGATGGAGCTCATTGGTCTTATAGGTAACCTTAAGACCCATGAGATGGAGAAAAAGTAAGAGAAGAAATGACGCCACAAAAGAAGAAGACTATCGCTTTCAAGTCTACTCCCGCCATCTCTAACGATGAAGAAAAGAAGAAGAAGATGAGAGCTATCTCTCCTCAGAAGAAATGTAATAAGAGCATACAACAAGGAAAAATACAACCATAGGAGACGACAGCAAGGAAAGGAGGAAAAGAAAATCATTTACTTCAACTGTCGGAAACCCTGACATATCATGGCCGAATGTCCAGATTTCAGAAACAAGAATCTTCTTCTATCAAACAAAAGAAGCCATTTGTGAAGAAAGCTCTCAAAGTCACTTGAGATTTATAAAGTGAATCCGAAGAGGAAGTGGATACTGCAAACGTGTGTTTTATAACAAACACACCCAGGTAAATTCTAAACCATCTTTTGATGATAGTGGAGTAACTAAAGATGATTATTAAATGCTTTTCTAGAACTTTCAAATAATTATGATTATTTAAAGAAAAATTGTCTAACAAAGAAAAAGGAAAATGAAGTTCTTCAAAATAAAGTTATTATTCTTTCCAAAGAAAAAGATAATTTGTCTTCCACTCTTTTATTAACACAAAAGGTTGATGCATATAAGGTTTCATGTAAAGCTAAGTTTTTCAAGATTGATAAAAATGAAATTTCTATCTTAAAAACTAAAATCAACAATTTAAAAATGCTTTAAGAAATGTGAATTTAAAAAAGCTAAATTAGAAGACACGTTTTCAAAGAAAAATGTTTTAAAGAAATACATTCATACTACACATGCTCACACACACACCAAGCATGCTCATACACCACATATTTACCACGCTCATAAACCACATATTCATCATGCACATCATGCTTTCAAGTATGGGAGATTTTCTAAATGTACTTATTGTAGCCGAAATGGTCATCTAGCTAAATTTTATTATGATCGTATAAATGGTACTAATAATCATATTTGGGTTCGGAGTACTAACGTAATAGGACCCAAGAAAATATGGGTACCAAAGTCAATAACTTTAATGTTTGATATAGGTACACACCAAGGCTCCAAGACGTAGGGAGCGGTGGTACCTTGATAGTGGTTGCTCAAGGCACATGACATGGGACATCAACAATTTTGCAACCCTATCAAGGTAGTTGAAGGTGGCACCATCACCTTCAGAGATGATTCCAAGGACAACATCATCGTATAGGTAACATCAAGATTGATACATCTCCTTTAATTAAAAATGTTATTTAGTTGATGGTTTTAAACATAATATACTTAGTATCAGTCAACTATGTGATCGTGGCTTCAAAGTTATTTTTGATGAATCTTCTTGTAATATTTTTTATTGTAAAACCGATGATTGTATTCTCACCAGATTTTGTGAAAATAATGTTTATATTATTGATATGTATAATCTAGATTGCAAAACTAAATGTTTAAATGCTTTTAATGAGGATTCATGGTTATGGCATAGAAGGTTAGGACATGTATCTTTTGACCATATTTCTAGAATCAATTCTAAGGAATTGTGAAGGGTATTCCTTACTTGAAGTTTGAGAAGGAATGCATTTGTGATGTGATTAGGAAAAGATGTAGTGTGAAGTATTTGCACAGATATTATGTAAAAGGGGAAGGTTTAGAGTCAACCTTAGTGCTTGATCACTCCACAAATGTATTTCAAATGATTAATGTATCCTTTCCAATCTCCGTTATAGCATGGGCTATACCGAGTCGATTCTCAGGGAGAGCTTGCGATGGAAGCGTTACGGTTCGTATGAAGAAAGAAAATGAAGATTCTTCGTTGTCTTAAAAGAATGAATAAAACATGGAAAAAGAAATGAAAGAATCTGTGGATATGTTCATGATGGAAAATGAAAGAAATCAAAACAAGATTGGCTTTTGGATTAACACTAAAAAGAAAAGAAAACTTGTAAAAGATTTGAAGATGGAGAAAATCATGACTAGCTAACCTTACTACCTTGCTAAAAACTTACTAAACTCTGTGATGGTGAATGCGTACCTCATGTTGATTCATCGGCAAAGATTTGTCTTGCGTGTTGGTCTAATTACTTTCCCACTTGAATGACGGGTGATCACTCTTGGACTTGTCTTGTAGACTCATAGATGTCATTGTTGGCCCAATGGCCTTCCACTCTAGTTTTGATGATGATCAACACTCATGTAGTTATGTTTACTAATATTCTTGTGTTTCTAAGTTTCAGATCATTAACAGGATATTAGTTGGTGATTAGCTTCAACAAGATGATTAGAAGCTATTCATGATGATTCCGGTGCCAAAGCTTAAAGATCATACCTTTGCACTTGGAGAATCACGGAGTTTGGACCGAGTCTACTTGGAGATGAAGATCGTCAAGAAGACTTAGGTATCCTAGTTTAGATTATGAGTTTTAGATCCATTTGTAAAGCTTAGTATAGTTGATATGCTCAAGTGCACAAACACACACGTTTTATGTTTGATATTTGGTTTCCATGAATAGTTTGATCAAAACAAGTTTTCATGATTATATGTATAGTAGATGTTTTCTATTTATACATACATGCTTAACTTATAGACAAACTTATTTTGACGTTTCTATTCATGTTTTGGAAAAATCAAAGTTTGATAAAAATACAAGTTTTGTTTATGATAAAATTGGCAAGACACAAAAATGAATTGATATGATTGATATATGTCTTGAAATTTTTATCACAAGTTTGGTTATCAAAGTAAAATGATAAAACATTTTAGAAAGACATGTTTTTAGAAAAACAGTTTTTATTGTGATTAAAACTATTTTTTAGATTTACTGTGAATTTATGGGATTTTTATTGAGTGAAAAGACCTATTTTCAAATCCCGTATCTGTGCAGATCTGCACTGTGCCTGCCAGGCCAGTTCGGTCGACCGGACCGGTCGACCGCACCAAGTTGCCGGTCGACCGATGTGCACAGACGTGCACGCTGGCTACACATTGTAGTCGGTCGACCGGACCGGTCGACCGAGTTGAGAGTTCAACTCTCAGGATGTTTCGGTCGACCGGGCCGGTCGACCGCTAGTGCCCAACGGTCACTTTTCTGACCGTTGGCGGTCGACCGGGCCGGTCGACCGACGCCTGTCAGAGCTGCCAACTCAGCCTAACGGCTAGTTTTGTATAGGGGCTATATAAACCCCATCTCTTTGGGGATTTTTGCCAAGTTTTCTAAGAGAAAAAATACTAGTTTTCTGAAGTGTTTAAAAGAGTTTTAAAAGAGTTTTTGGGGCTTTAAAACTTCTCATCTTTATTTGTTTTGGGTTTTTGGAAAATCAAAGAAAAACTAGTTTTTGGGATTTTGATTTGGTATTTCATTTTCTATCATATACAAGAGATTTCCCAAGTAGTTTTTCTTTGTTGCTTGTTTCCAAAAACACTTGTTTCCACACTTGAGCTATCTTCTATCCTAAACTATTAGGATCTTGTTTTTGTGGAAAAAGATAAGAAAAAGGAAAGAGAAGAGTTTGAGGTTGTTTGTTGTAAACCTCTTTGTTGTAAACACCCTTTTATTTGTGAATCCCTCTTCGGTAGAGGTGATCGGGTGATTGAGTTGTATCCCTCAAGTGTGAGGTGATAGTGTTGGTTGTGAGCCTCTTCGGTAGAGGTGTTGTGGATTGTGGTTGTTGTAGCCTCGGTGGCTTTGTAAGTTGAGAGAGGAGTTAGGTACTCCTTATAGTGGATTGGGAAATCCTACACGGTGGTGTAGGCGGGGATGTAGAGCAAGGTGCTCGAACCTCGAAACAAATCTTGGTGTTTGCGTTTTGATCCATTGTCTCTCTAACTCTCTCTCTTATAATTGTGCAAGGAATCATACTCATCATCATATCATACTTGCTTGTGTTGATCATTGATTCATTTAAGCATCATTCTTTCATTGCATACATATCTTATATATTGCTTGTGTTGCCTTGCATCTTTTATATTGCAATTCATTCTTATATGCTTGGCTTGATTGTGTGCATTTCATATCGCTTGGATTGCTTGTGTGTGTGTGCCTAACTTATACTCATCCAACAAGAGCTTCACATAGCGCCTCAACCCATTTCAAGGGGAATCAAGGGGAGTTAGTCCAGAGCCTCGCAAGGGGAATTCGGCTACACTTGTTGTATTGTATTAGTTTGTGCATAATTTGCATTAGCTTCCGCATTTAGCGCACTTAGTTTGCATTAAGTTTCTTAGATTAGCACTTACACCTATTCACCCCCCCTCTAGGTGTTTTTTTTCAATTGGTATCAGAGCTAGTGCTCCTGATACTTAGGCTTAACATCCTAGGAGTGATCCATTTGCTTGCTAATCTCATTTGCATTTGTTTTTTTGCACATTCATATATAGTTTACCATGGACTTCATGACCCCTCCTAGCTTTGACCCTTCCAACATTGATGTTTGGAAGTATAGGATGTCCATGTACCTAAAGACCCTAGGTTTGCATGTTTCCTTGCGGCCACAAGAGATGTTATCTTGGTGATTGCAATCATATAGGGGCAAATGCACAAGCCCTAAAGGCCATTAGAAGCACTCTTCCTAAAGATTATCTCTTATGTGTTTCTAACTTTGATTCCGCCTTTGCAGTGTGGAACAAATTGACAACAACCACCACCTCCAAGCTTCAAGTGCCAAATCAACCGGAGGAATTTAGTGGAGAATCCGATTCTCAATGCTTCATGGTCCAAGGGAATGACTCCCTTGAGGTACATTCGGAACCCCACTATGATAGTGATGATTGTTCTAGTTCTTCAAATGATCATATTGATGCCCATGCTTTGAATGAAGAACTTTCTATTGTTTGTGAAAAACTAATTGAAAAATATAAGATTTTGAAAAAGAAAAGTCTAGATATTGAAAAAGAAAATAAAAGTTTGCATGCTAGACTTGATTGTGTTTTGCAAGAAAAGGTTGAGGTCCATAATGAGAGGGATTCATTAAAATCTCAACTTGATCTTGCACTTAAAGAAATAACTTTTTGAAAAATAAAAATGATTGCCATGTTCTTTTGAAGAAAAATGAAAACTTGTCTTCAAAAGTTGATTTTGTTTTAAAAGAAAATGATTCTTTGAAAATTAAGATTGCTTCAATTTCTAAAGATTTGGATGCATGTTTAAAGAAAAATGAATTTTTACAAAATAAGATTGATGCACATGTTTGCCATGCTAGTGTAGCTTCTTCATCTAGTCTACCTAATGCATGTATCTCTTCTTCTAGGATTAATGATGATATTTGTATGCTAAAGAAGAGAGTAGATTGTTTGGGCTCCACTATGAGCCAATGTGCTAAGAACCATACACGCTTGGAATCCTTGGTTCGAAAGAAATAAGTTCCATCTTCTATGCATGCACACCCTCCACGGCATACACATGCTCCTCACGGACACCATCACACCATGTATGCTCATGTGTACACTTGTACACATTGTGGTCGTAAGGGCCATCTTGCTAAATTTTGTTATGATAGATTAAATGTTTCAAATTTAGCAAAGAATTTGTTTGGGTTAGGGAAGGGACTAACCCCCATGGACCCAATAAGATGTGGGTACCAAAGACCACCCCTCCTATTGTTTTTGATGTAGGTGTGGGCTCTCACATGACGTGAGAGTGATGACACCTTGGAGTGGATGCGTTCCGGACTTCATGAAAATCAATTGGATGCATCACTTTCAAGGGAAGTTTTGGTGGAGATGACCACCAAGTTTTGGAGATAAGGAGAGTTGCCCTCTAGGTTTTGGTAACAATTCCTAACTCCGTATTATTTATTACATGCTTTTAATATTCTTTGTTTGTGGCATGTTTTTGATGTCTATGGATTAGTATGTTCATTCCATGTTTATTAGATCCTTGACATACATGTATAGTATTTGAGACACATATGCTTATATGAACCCATATTTAGTGTTCTCACTTTTGTTTAAGCTATAATGTACATCATGAATCTAATACATGTGAATTTACATAGTAATCATGTTTTAGTTTTATCATGATGACTTTTATATTTGTTTTGATGCTTCATGTTTTGAATATATGTTTAGATGTTTGTTTTCATTAAGACTAGTTATATACTTGTACATAGAGTGGGCTACAAATAAATCTATATATGTTGAGCTTGATTGCTTATTTGAACCCATTAGATGTGCTAGTATAGTCTAGTTTTGATGATTCATACATTTTAAACTTGTATTCCATTTTTGAATTTGTTTTATGATTGTGTATTTCACTTCATGTATATGTTTGTATTGCCAAACTTTAAGATATACATGTATACCCCTTGAGTCATTTGCCTTTCATGCAAATCTATATTTGGACTCAATTATGTTTAGGGATATGTATGTATACTTCATGTTTGACAATTCATACATATACCTTGAAATGACATTTGTTGTGATGAAAATTTAGTTTTTTTTCATGTTTCATGTATTTATGTTTAACTTCATGTATATGTCTATCTAGTTCAAACTAATCTTATACATATACATCTTTTTGAGCCACGTGCCTTCATGAATATACATTTAGTGGACTCGTTGAGTTTTGAATATGTATGTATAGTTTAGCTTGTATTAGACATACATATGCCTTGAAGATTAAATAAGGAGTTTTATATGATTTTTCATGTTTTTGATGGAATTATGTTTTAAGAAATAATTGAGCTTAATGAAATATTTTTCATGATTATGATCTTCACGTATTATTTGTACACTCATATCTATTGCTCATGTTTTGTTTCTCATGAGTTATGCTTTATTGGTTAGAGTGATGATTATCATGTGAATTTCATTTTTGTTTTATTCCTTACTTGAAGGATTTCGTACTAGTTAACAAGTTTTCCATTTAACTAGTTGCGATGTTCTTCAAATTTGGTAGTGATTTTCAAACTAAGCTATATTTTCAAATCTATTTTGAAAACCCCTACCATCCAAGGGCGGTAGGATGGGAGATCATGTTCATGTATGCCTTATATTGAAAATCATTTAAAACTTGAATTATGATTGGGTGGTAGATAATATGATGTATACACTTGAACTTATTGTTATGTCAATTGGTATCATTGAACTCTTTCAATTGGTATCATTTTGACCTTTTGTATACTCATATGTTTATTATGTATGTATGTATGCTTTAAATTCCAAGTATATCAATTTCTATTGGTATCTATCTTTCATACATATATATGTTTGTATTTATGCTAGTGCTTGAGTTTCAATTTTGTTTAAATTGATTACTTTTAAATTGTTATCAAGACTATGCATGTCTTTAGTTTGTATCTCATAAAGGGGGAGAAAATTGATTTTGTATTTCAATTGGTATTTGTACTCCCACTCTTTATGATCAAAAGTTGTTATTTTGAACATATGATATCAACATCAAATTTGTTTATATGTTTTTCAAAATGAAATATATTCTTACAATTGGTATCAAAATTTGTGTTTAGACATTCAAAATTTGTTATGTTGTTTTACAATTGGTAATTTGTTATGTTTAATTACAATTGGTATCTCAAAATGTTGTTTAAAGAAATATTCAAAGTTTTGATTTGTATTTCCTATATGCAAGGAGAGCTTAACATCTCTCTTACATATAGATTCATGTTGAGTATATTATAAATTGAGGAGCTTGACAACTCTTCTTTTATGATATACGTGTGTAGGGGGAGCTTCACATCTCCTCTTATGCATTACATAATATGTGTTATGTGAATTGGGGCTTGTCATCCCTTCTTCATGTAATGCATATGTGTAGGGAAGTTAACTTAGCGTCTTCCTCTTCATGAATGTATATAGCATATAACATATATTGATTCTTGTTTATTGGTATCAAGATGCTTCATTGACATATTTTTAATTGATATCATGTTTGTAGTCACCCCTTATTGATTTTGTTTTTTGTTTTAGACAAAAAGGGGAGAACATTGTCTTTTATTGTTTTGTTTGACATAAAGGGGAAGAAAGATTTTTACCCCTCATTTTATTTATGGTTTTGATTACCCCTTTGTTGATGATTGACAAAAGGGGGAGAAAGATTTATGAAGTTTTATATGCATGCTTATGTTTATGCATATATTATGTTTTAATCTCAAGAATATTAAGTTTAATTGATTTATAGAGTTTGCTTTGTAATTGGTATCTAGAGCTTATTTTGTTTTGAATATTCCATTTGATATCTAGAACCATTTATTGTTTATGCATATGCATGTTTCATGTTTAATATTCATTGCATATATTTATTGTTTATCCCTATGCATGAGTTAAGGGGGAGCTTCCTTGAAGCTTATTTTTAATCCATGCATATATAACTCCATGAGTTTTGTCATCATCAAAAAGGGGGAGATTGTTGGCCCAATGGCCTTCCACTCTAGTTTTGATGATGATCAACACTCATGTAGTTATGTTTACTAATATTCTTGTGTTTCTAAGTTTCAGATCATTAACAGGATATTAGTTGGTGATTAGCTTCAACAAGATGATTAGAAGCTATTCATGATGATTCCGGTGCCAAAGCTTAAAGATCATACCTTTGCACTTGGAGAATCACGGAGTTTGGACCGAGTCTACTTGGAGATGAAGATCGTCAAGAAGACTTAGGTATCCTAGTTTAGATTATGAGTTTTAGATCCATTTGTAAAGCTTAGTATAGTTGATATGCTCAAGTGCACAAACACACACGTTTTATGTTTTGATATTTGGTTTCCATGAATAGTTTGATCAAAACAAGTTTTCATGATTTATATGTATAGTAGATGTTTTCTATTTATACATACATGCTTAACTTATAGACAAACTTATTTTGACGTTTCTATTCATGTTTTGGAAAAATCAAAGTTTGATAAAAATACAAGTTTTGTTTATGATAAAATTGGCAAGACACAAAAATGAATTGATATGATTGATATATGTCTTGAAATTTTTATCACAAGTTTGGTTATCAAAGTAAAATGATAAAACAAGTTTTAGAAAGACATGTTTTTAGAAAAACAGTTTTTATTGTGATTAAAACTATTTTTAGATTTACTGTGAATTTATGGGATTTTTATTGAGTGAAAAGACCTATTTTCAAATCCCGTATCTGTGCAGATCTGCACTGTGCCTGCCAGGCCAGTTCGGTCGACCGGACCGGTCGACCGCACCAAGTTGCCGGTCGACCGATGTGCACAGACGTGCACGCTGGCTACACATTGTAGTCGGTCGACCGGACCGGTCGACCGAGTTGAGAGTTCAACTCTCAGGATGTTTCGGTCGACCGGGCCGGTCGACCGCTAGTGCCCAACGGTCACTTTTCTGACCGTTGGCGGTCGACCGGGCCGGTCGACCGACGCCTGTCAGAGCTGCCAACTCAGCCTAACGGCTAGTTTTGTATAGGGGCTATATAAACCCCATCTCTTTGGGGATTTTTGCCAAGTTTTCTAAGAGAAAAAATACTAGTTTTCTGAAGTGTTTAAAAGAGTTTTAAAAGAGTTTTTGGGGCTTTAAAACTTCTCATCTTTATTTGTTTTGGGTTTTTGGAAATCAAAGAAAACTAGTTTTTGGGATTTTGATTTGGTATTTCATTTTCTATCATATACAAGAGATTTCCCAAGTAGTTTTTCTTTGTTGCTTGTTTCTAAAACACTTGTTTCCACACTTGAGCTATCTTCTATCCTAAACTATTAGGATCTTGTTTTTGTGGAAAAAGATAAGAGAAAGGAAAGAGAAGAGTTTGAGGTTGTTTTTTGTAAACCTCTTTGTTGTAAACACCCTTTTATTTGTGAATCCCTCTTCGGTAGAGGTGATCGGGTGATTGAGTTGTATCCCTCAAGTGTGAGGTGATAGTGTTGGTTGTGAGCCTCTTCGGTAGAGGTGTTGTGGATTGTGATTGTTGTAGCCTCGGTGGCTTTGTAAGTTGAGAGAGGAGTTAGGTACTCCTTATAGTGGATTGGGAAATCCTACACGGTGGTGTAGGCGGGGATGTAGAGCAAGGTGCTCGAACCTCGAAACAAATCTTGGTGTTTGCGTTTTGATCCATTGTCTCTCTAACTCTCTCTCTTATAATTGTGCAAAGCATCATACTCATCATCATATCATACTTGCTTGTGTTGAGCATTGATTCATTTAAGCATCATTCTTTCATTGCATACATATCTTATATATTGCTTGTGTTGCCTTGCATCTTTTATATTGCAATTCATTCTTATATGCTTGGCTTGATTGTGTGCATTTCATATCGCTTGGATTGCTTGTGTGTGTGTGCCTAACTTATACTCATCCAACAAGAGCTTCACATAGCGCCTCAACCCATTTCAAGGGGAATCAAGGGGAGTTAGTCCAGAGCCTCGCAAGGGGAATTCGGCTACACTTGTTGTATTGTATTAGTTTGTGCATAATTTGCATTAGCTTCCGCATTTAGCGCACTTAGTTTGCATTAAGTTTCTTAGATTAGCACTT